>JAKJMR010016254.1:0-15924 GCA_024449315.1 Daboia siamensis
GATGCTTCTGGCCTGCGGGCCGGCAGTTTGATACCCCTGCTTTAAAGTGTATGACCTCAGACTTTATGTACAACCTAAGCCTGCTGCTTTAATTGCCATTGATTACAGTTAAATGTTTCTGGATGCAAAGCCTGGACAAGTCAGAGAATTAGTAGTTACTGCCTGCTCTGTCAGCACCTGTTTACTGACCTATCCTGGAAGGTAGTTCATTGTCATATTTCTTCTTCTAGCTAGCGTTTGCATTTGTCAGATTGGACTAAAACTTTCACTTCTGAACTGAGTTGAGCTTAATCAACATTAGGAGATTTTGCATTATCACCTCTACCAGTGAAACTTTATCTGCTCAACTTGGCAATCCTCCTTCTTCTGCTTTCCGACCTTAATGTGAAATAAGCCAGTTGTTAAGTTGCAAATTCTGGTCAACTGTGACAAACATGGACTATCCTGGACCACAGATTTGACTGCAAAAAAAGGAAAATGACTTGAACCAGGAAGAATGAGTCTTCCTACCCAGTTTAGTCAAATATGTTCCTCACCAAGCTGGCTGTGTTATAAGAGTGGCCTCTATAAGAGTGTAGCTATCTGCCTTGAAGAAATGGTACTTGAATGCACATGAAACTCACTCAGATACTAGTTGATGAAACAAAATAAAGACTATATAGGAGAAATAATAAGTATACCAAGAAAAACACAACAGACTTGAAAGACACCTTCAGCTTGTCCTTAGGTACTAAAGCTATAGGACTTGAAAAGGAATTGAGGCAAAATTTAACATAAAGGGGAAAGGCTTTTACAAAAGGTCTATTTAACCCTGTAAAAGTCTACTCTGCAAAACAGAAGCCAACCAGCAGTGTGATTTTCAGAGACCTCTCCTCCTCCTTCTCCTCTTCCTCCTTCTTCTCTCTCTCTCTCTCTCTCTCTCTGTGTGTGTGTGTGTGTGTGTGTGTGCGCGCGCGCCTCCCTTCTTGGAAGAGAGGGAAAAGAGAGGGAGATTCTAGGGTCAAATTCTTCTAATATGGGAGCCTACAAGAACATGTGGCCTTGCAATTATTCCTGTTTTCAACAATACATAGAGTGCATTGATTCAAAAAAGCATCATTGATATGACTACTCTGTATTTACCATTGAATCAACAAAAAGATTTCTTTAGAGTTTTCATTCTTAATGGTTGAAGCAAAAAAAAAATGGTCCTGCCAACATTAAATCGCTGCACATGTGAAATATTATTCCAATCTCAATTTACATGAAAAGTAAATTGTTTTGAATATTGTGCTTCTGACAATCCTGGCAGTAGGCTGTACTACTCTGTCCCTTAACATGGAGCAAGGGTGACTCCTAGTGGCCAAACAGGTGTTTGAATTTTAAAATGTTCAGATGTAATTTAAAGCTGTATTAATTAGAAAAACTGTAATGGAACTTTATTCATGCTTTAAACTAGTATGCTTAAAACAATCAATGCATTACTAAAGAAGACATTTTGAATATTTATTTTAAAAATCAAAGTAGCAGTGGGAAATAAAGCATTTCTATTAATACCCAGCCATTTAGTTCATCAAGATGACAATATATATTTGAACCAATATATAAAATATTCTGTTTACATGTATCATTATTAATCTAGAAAGTAGTATACAAATGTGATATGAAAGCAAATGTCTGAGTGTGTACAGTGTACATGATTTTCTTTTTAGATTCAAAAGAGGTACCGAAAAATATTTCCGAACCATTGGACTTCACACGTTGCCCTGATTTCCATAATTGCTTTCTGAAATTATGAATTTCCCAAATATCTGGACAGTACAAAGTTGAAAAAGGCTGGCACACACTTTTTTTAAATAATGCAAAATCCTCCTAATTCTTAAATAGGAGTTTATAATGGATTCATTTCTCTTCTCTGCTGAGCAATTTATTTTAAAGCTTTTGCACCTTCTTAGTCACTGCATTTCTTACTTTTATCTGTATTAATTTACAGTCAATGCCCAGCTTTGCATCTGCTTACTCCAGGCAAACATGGCCATCGGTTAGTGGCTGCCTACCTGTAGTCACTGCAAAACAACAAGCAATAGATCTATCTCAACTGCATTTTGTGAATATGAAAATTAGAAAATTTCCACTCAATATCTGATTAAAAAAAAAACAGGTCCACATTATCCTTAATGTCTCTGTTGCTTCACTAAAATGTTTCTGGGCAGTACAAATTGAGATGACCATTGGATGGCAACAAAGAGAAACAGAAGCATCTCATCATGAGGGCTCCTTGGTGCTCTCTGAGCTTTTTTTCTTGCAGATGTTTTATTACCCAAACTATATGGCATGGGTCCGGATTACCTTAGGGAGCACCTGCTTCCAGCATCAGCTTCCCATCGTCCTGTGCGCGCCCACAGGGAGGGCCTCCTTAGGGTTCCGCCGGTTAGAGATTGCCGGCGGGTGATTCCCAGGGGGAGGGTGTTCTCTGTGAGTGCGCCCGCCCTGTGGAACGAACTGCCGATGGAGCTTCGGGCTGCCCCCGACCTTCGCTCGTTTCGCTGGGACTTAAAAACCTGGTTGTTTGAATTGTCTGGCCTGGCCTGAGGGATTTTAAATTATATTAATTAAATTAAATTAAATCAAATTAAATTAATTTTAAATTTTAATTTTTAATGTTATCTTAATTGTGGGCTGTATTAATTTAATTTTATTTTATTCTCTCTTTTGTATTGTTTTTAACTTGCCCTGTGAACCGCCCTGAGTCCTTTGGGAATAGGGCGGTATATAAATTCAACTAACTAACTAACTAATTATATTTTATATATATATATATATATATATATATATATATATATATCTCATTGTTAACAACCTAGAGGTTTTGTAAATTTTTGCAGTCAAGGTAAGGTATGCTTATTCATACCACACTGGAGGGAAATTTACTCTGTTCCTCTCTAAGCTCAGAACGTACATAGCCCACACTTGTGTGTACCTAGAATTTAAAATGTTCCTGTTGGTGTTATTAAAGATTGAACCACAGATGGTAAACCTGTGGTTCTCCAGTTGCTGCAGAACTACAACTCCCAGCATCCCCAGCCACCATGTAATTGAGGAAGGATGCAGAAATTGTAGTTCAGCAACTTCTCGACGGCCATTTATTTCATGATCACATAAGCAGGATTCTACGTCTTTATCATAGTATTATGGCAAGTTAGCCTGTCCCTAGTTGCGCTAGGCAAAACAGTATTGCTAGGAGGCAGCCATTAAATGATGATCTTAAAGAGGTAAGCAGGGTCAAGCCTGGTTAGCACTTTTATAAGAAATACCAAAGCTGGGAAGTGGAAAGCAAAAAAAAAAAAAAAAAAAGAGTAGCAAATCAATTTTTTGAAAATTATTCAAACTGGCGTCAATAAGAGCTGAGCTTCACTCAAAGGAAAAAACTACTTGTATATTTTATCCACAGAGTATTATGTATGACAAAGGTTTCTTTTAATTTGATGCTACTTTTAAAATAGACTCTGGGCATCTAATATATCCTAGTACATACATGAAAGGTGGTAAGATTTTTCAGTATCAAGGGAACATTTCAGTTGGTAAGTCTAAGTGGAGTAACTGATGTCTTTGTTGGCTGTACTTTAAAGAGTAGACTACATGAATACTGTACAAAAAGATTTATTAGGGATGAAGATCTACTGCTTAGCCAATTGTTTTATTTGTTTTCTTTCCATTTGGGACAGAAGAAGTGAGAATGAGTTGTTTTCTCCCAGCAACTACAGTTTAAACAAAACCTCAATCTAAACTTGAACTATGCTGGAGGACACAGCATAAATGTGATTGTTTGAGTTGCTGGATTTGCAACAAAGGAAACTGTTTTAGCTCTTGACTTTTTTTTTCAGGCAGAATAATGACATGATATCTTGTGAATATCAAACAATTTTGCTCTTTTCCATGGGCATTAAAAGATTCCTATTTCCTGTGTATAAAAAGCACATCTGCCTTAGTGGAAAGATAGTAGAGGGAGAAGAAGTGTGAGAAAGACATTGAGCATTCCCGTGGCAAAGTTAGATGTATGTAGGCATAAGTGTTATATATACTGTATGTACCTCTTGGAACATGATGTATTGATCTGATGCATTGCCTTAAATATGGCATTTCAGTTAAGGATTGTCTGTATGCAAGCACTGCATGAATTCATTCATCCCAATTCATTCCTTTGCTGCCTTTTCATCTTAATAGAAGATTAGGGTAAAGAACACGACTCCATTTGTTCACATTGATCCTTAGACAGATTGTTTCCTTTCAGCGCAAAAATAATTCCTCTTTGACAGAGAAATACACAATCTCTTTCTTCATTCTTATATTTTCATCACTCTCTTTTCTAATACAAATAGTAACGTACTCTGCTGACACAACACAGTTCATCATGTGATGAAGTGGTGCTTCATTATGAAGTGGCTCTACCTGGATTCAAGACGTGAGGAAAACGGCTTTATCCAAACCATCCCTCACTTCCACCTACGGGTAAATTTGGAAGCAGAATTTGTATCTCTCTATTTTCAGTCAGATAACCAAGAGGTGTGAGAGAAAAGGAACTCATATCTTATCTCCATCTACTGCTACAAGAACTCAAGTGTGTGTGAAGTGATGAAATCACACTATTTTTCTGTCCCTATCAATAATAGGCAAAGAAAAAAAATGGGAAACACTGCAGTCTCACTGAAGCAGATATAGTATTTTAGTAGCTGCCAGCCACAAGGGGAATGTGACAGAAATAAAACTGGGCATCCTCTGTGCTTCTTGTGATGCTTAATACTGGCTTAATAATTTTTGCTAAAGTAATGTGACAAATATTTTTAATAAGGAAATAATCACAATCATATTAGAATTCATAATGTACCCATAATAATCTTATATATTTGACAGTCTAAATGAAAGGTGACAGAAAGCCAGAATAGTTTGCCTTCTGCTGTGAATGATGCAATTATTTCATCTAATTTAGTTTTCTCTCAACTTTTAGGTGACAGCACTATGGTTTTCTTAAGAGATGGAATCACAATAAAGGAAAATTCATTACAAATGGCTGTGTAGCATATTAGAGCAAGCTAAACCTGAAGAACAAAGCTAATCTGTTTCCATAATATGATACTGAACATATAACTACGATATTTAAGGAGAACATAAAGGGTCATTTTGAAGTGCTAAACCTCAAAGTGGTTGTTGAAGATGAGTGTGAAAAAAAGATTGCCAAAGACCAAGAAGCAGAAAGAAAGAAAGAAAGTCAGATGTCAGAATAGTGGACATTGCCAGGAAGAGAAGGAACCTAACACCAAGATATATAAATATCTCAGAAAGAAACTTTAAAAAGAATTTCAGGGAGCTTATTAGAAGAGATTACAGGCAGGCATCTCTGAAGACATCAACTATGGAAATAAGACATGGGAAAACAAGAGCACTCTTCCAGAAGATTTCCAAACTCAGAAAGAGATTCCAATCTTAAACGCATATGCTAAAGGCTGCCAGTAGACAATAAGCAAAGAAGATCAAATAAAGTGGAAGGAATATACAGAAATACTACAAGGATGTCAATATTTAAGATGCCTTTGAAGATATTACCTACTTTACAAGGTACTCTCTAGTATTAGAAAAAATAAGATTGGCACTCCAGTCATTACCAAGTACAAAACTACAGAAACTGCTCGAAATACCCACAGTAATATGATGAGTAACATACGAACAATCTATAAGGGTTCTAACCAAACAATGTTAGCAAACGCAGAGAACAATAACAAATTGGAAAAGGTCAGTCTACACAAGGATACCCAAGAAAGGAGACCGTTTGACAGTATTCTAAAAGTTATATGCTTGCAAAATAATACCTAGGCTCATCCAACACAGACAACAGGGAAAAGGAGCTGTTCCAGATGGTTTCAGAAAAGGCCAGGGAAAAAGAAACATTGTTGTGATTCATGCTGGATAATTGACAGAAATAAAGAATATCAAAAATAAGTCAGAATATGTTTCATTGGCTATACAGAGGTTTTTGACTGTTGTTGACCATGTGAAGCTATGGAATGGGTTTAAAAACATGGGAAATCCAGAATAACCTCATTGTCCTCACGAGGAACCCTTACACAAGACAGGAAATCACAAGATGAAACAGACTGGCTCCAGGTCAGCAAAGAAGTAAGACAAGCCCATACCTTCTCTCCTTATTTATTCCACTTATAAGTTGGGTATATATTAAGAAAAGCTGGACTGAAAGAAAATGCATCTTTAAAACTGGAGGAAGAAAGAGCAGTAACTGATGCAATGCTGATGATACCACTATGATAGCTGAACATGCAAATAATCAGCAAACTCTAATAATGAAAATCAAGGACCCCAGCGGAAAAAAATGGGACTAAGACTGAATATAAGAAAGACCAAACTAATGAGGTGCCATTCAACTCTATAGCAAATTGTCTGGAGTGGGGGGGGGGGGGCACTTTAATTCACTGAATTAAATTTAGATTAACCAGGCTTAAAACTGACAGTGAAGATACTGAAGTGATGAATAGCTTAATAACAATAATAATTCAATGAAATACCACGACCTGGCCATCAAAACTGCACGGTTATGGAAGAAACGTGTAACAGTGATACCCATTGTCATCAGGGCACTGGGAACTACGTCCAAAAATTTTGCAAAATACATCAAGAAACTGCAGTTTCCTGCAATAACTCCAGCAAAGCTACAAAAAACTGTGCTACTCGGAACATCTTACATTTGAAGGAGATACTGTACCTTGTTGATACCTAGGATGCTGGCAGCAACCCGTGTCAACCATTTGTGCCAGTCAATTTGAGTGTTCAGTTGACTGATTTTCATGCTTAATGAATAAGTTTTATAATAATAATAATAAAGTTGGAAGGGACCTTGAAGGTAATCTAGCCCAATCCCCTGCTCAGGCAGGAAACCCTAAATCATTTCAGACAAATAGCTGTCCAGTCTTTTCTTAAAAACCTCCAGTGTTGGAGCATTCACCGCTTCTGGAGGCAGGTTGTTCCACTGGTTAATTGTTCTAACTGTCAGGAAGTTTCTCCTTAGTTCTAGGTTGCTTCTCTCCTTGACTAGTTTCCAACCGTTGCTTCTTGTCCTGCTTTCAGGTGCTTTGGAGAATAGCTTGACTCCCTCTTCTTTGTGGCAGCCCCTGAGATATTGGAACACTGCTATCATGTCACCCCTCACTCTTCTCTTCGTTAAACTATACATACCCAATTCCAGCAACCGTTCCCTATATGTTTTGGCCTCCAGCCCCCTAATCATCTTTGTTGCTCTTCTCTGTACCCTTTCTAGAGTCTCGACATCTTTTTTACATCGTGGTGACCAAAACTGGATGCAGTATTCCAGGTGTGGCCTTACCAAGGCATTGTAAAGTGGTATTAGTACTTCATGTGATCTTGATTCTATCCCTCTGTTAATGCAGCCTAGCACTGTGTTGGCTTTTCTGGCAGCTGCAGCACTTTAAGAATGAACAATCAACAATAAAGAAATCAGTAATAAAGAAATCTGCCTTTTAGGATCAACAATCAACACTGAAGAAATCAGGAGTCAAAACTATACTGATTAGCAATGAAGATCTAGAACAAACATGTCAAACACAAGGCCCGCAGGCCGCATGCGGCCTGACATGGTTCCATCCGGCCCGGATGGAAAAAGGTAGCAAGGCAAAAAAGTTTTTTATTCTCTCTCCACAGAATAAACTTCCTACCTCGCTCTCCCTCCTTCTGGCTTGTCTCTCCGGAAAAGAGAAACTAAAATCTTCTTCCCCCAGTCAATCTCCTCTTCCCTTTTAAAAATGCCTCCCCAAGAGCCCGGCCCCGACCCCAGCATCCGTGGAGGCCTCTGGAGCTCCCGACCTCTCTGCTGAATCCCCAGAGCTCTAGCAAAGCCTCCCAGCCAGCGCCCATTCCCCCCCCAATTCCCCTCTCTGCTACATTTTCTTCCTGCCTTCTTTCCTTCTCTTCCTCAATGCTCAGGAAGGGGTGTTGGGAGGGGGAATGGGCGCTGGCTGGGAGGCTTTGCTAGAGCTCTGGGGATTCAGCAGAGAGGTCGGGAGCTCCAGAGGCCTCCACGGATGCTGGGGTCGGGGCCGGGCTCTTGGGGAGGCATTTTTAAAAGGGAAGAGGAGATTGACTGGGGGAAGAAGATTTTAGTTTCTCTTTTCCGGAGAGACAAGCCAGAAGGAGGGAGAGCGAGGTAGGAAGTTTATTCTGTGGAGAGAGAATAAAAAACTTTTTTGCCTTGCTACCTTTTTCCATCCGGGCCGGATGGAACCATGTCAGGCCGCATGCGGCCTGCGGGCCTTGTGTTTGACATGTTTGTTCTAGATCTTCATTGCTAATCAGTATAGTTTTGACTCCTGATTTCTTCAGTGTTGATTGTTGATCCTAAAAGGCAGATTTCTTTATTACTGATTTCTTTATTGTTGATTGTTCATTCTTAAAGTGCTGCAGCTGCCAGAAAAGCCAACACAGTGCTAGGCTGCATTAACAGAGGGATAGAATCAAGATCACATGAAGTACTAATACCACTTTACAATGCCTTGGTAAGGCCACACCTGGAATACTGCATCCAGTTTTGGTCACCACGATGTAAAAAAGATGTCGAGACTCTAGAAAGGGTACAGAGAAGAGCAACAAAGATGATTAGGGGGCTGGAGGCCAAAACATATAGGGAACGGTTGCTGGAATTGGGTATGTATAGTTTAACGAAGAGAAGAGTGAGGGGTGACATGATAGCAGTGTTCCAATATCTCAGGGGCTGCCACAAAGAAGAGGGAGTCAAGCTATTCTCCAAAGCACCTGAAAGCAGGACAAGAAGCAACGGTTGGAAACTAGTCAAGGAGAGAAGCA
Organism: Daboia siamensis; assembly: GCA_024449315.1. Classification (NCBI taxonomy): domain Eukaryota; kingdom Metazoa; phylum Chordata; class Lepidosauria; order Squamata; family Viperidae; genus Daboia; species Daboia siamensis. The sequence goes on from JAKJMR010016254.1 coordinate 8,863, forward strand.
ACCTAGAACTAAGGAGAAACTTCCTGACAGTTAGAACAATTAACCAGTGGAACAACCTGCCTCCAGAAGCGGTGAATGCTCCAACACTGGAGGTTTTTAAGAAAAGACTGGACAGCTATTTGTCTGAAATGATTTAGGGTTTCCTGCCTGAGCAGGGGATTGGGCTAGATTACCTTCAAGGTCCCTTCCAACTTTATTATTATTATTATAAAACTTATTCATTAAGCATGAAAATCAGTCAACTGAACACTCAAATTGACTGGCACAAATGGTTGACACGGGTTGCTGCCAGCATCCTAGGTATCAACAAGGTACAGTATCTCCTTCAAATGTAAGATGTTCCGAGTAGCACAGTTTTTTGTAGCTTTGCTGGAGTTATTGCAGGAAACTGCAGTTTCTTGATGTATTTTGCAAAATTTTTGGACGTAGTTCCCAGTGCCCTGATGACAATGGGTATCACTGTTACACGTTTCTTCCATAACCGTGCAGTTTTGATGGCCAGGTCGTGGTATTTCATTGAATTATTATTGTTATTAAGCTATTCATCACTTCAGTATCTTCACTGTCAGTTTTAAGCCTGGTTAATCTAAATTTAATTCAGTGAATTAAAGTGCCCCCCCCCCCCCACTCCAGACAATTTGCTATAGAGTTGAATGGCACCTCATTAGTTTGGTCTTTCTTATATTCAGTCTTAGTCCCATTTTTTTCCGCTGGGGTCCTTGATTTTCATTATTAGAGTTTGCTGATTATTTGCATGTTCAGCTATCATAGTGGTATCATCAGCATTGCATCAGTTACTGCTCTTTCTTCCTCCAGTTTTAAAGATGCATTTTCTTTCAGTCCAGCTTTTCTTAATATATACCCAACTTATAAGTGGAATAAATAAGGAGAGAAGGTATGGGCTTGTCTTACTTCTTTGCTGACCTGGAGCCAGTCTGTTTCATCTTGTGATTTCCTGTCTTGTGTAAGGGTTCCTCGTGAGGACAATGAGGTTATTCTGGATTTCCCATGTTTTTAAACCCATTCCATAGCTTCACATGGTCAACAACAGTCAAAAACCTCTGTATAGCCAATGAAACATATTCTGACTTATTTTTGATATTCTTTATTTCTGTCAATTATCCAGCATGAATCACAACAATGTTTCTTTTTCCCTGGCCTTTTCTGAAACCATCTGGAACAGCTCCTTTTCCCTGTTGTCTGTGTTGGATGAGCCTAGGTATTATTTTGCAAGCATATAACTTTTAGAATACTGTCAAACGGTCTCCTTTCTTGGGTATCCTTGTGTAGACTGACCTTTTCCAATTTGTTATTGTTCTCTGCGTTTGCTAACATTGTTTGGTTAGAACCCTTATAGATTGTTCGTATGTTACTCATCATATTACTGTGGGTATTTCGAGCAGTTTCTGTAGTTTTGTACTTGGTAATGACTGGAGTGCCAATCTTATTTTTTCTAATACTAGAGAGTACCTTGTAAAGTAGGTAATATCTTCAAAGGCATCTTAAATATTGACATCCTTGTAGTATTTCTGTATATTCCTTCCACTTTATTTGATCTTCTTTGCTTATTGTCTACTGGCAGCCTTTAGCATATGCGTTTAAGATTGGAATCTCTTTCTGAGTTTGGAAATCTTCTGGAAGAGTGCTCTTGTTTTCCCATGTCTTATTTCCATAGTTGATGTCTTCAGAGATGCCTGCCTGTAATCTCTTCTAATAAGCTCCCTGAAATTCTTTTTAAAGTTTCTTTCTGAGATATTTATATATCTTGGTGTTAGGTTCCTTCTCTTCCTGGCAATGTCCACTATTCTGACATCTGACTTTCTTTCTTTCTTTCTGCTTCTTGGTCTTTGGCAATCTTTTTTTCACACTCATCTTCAACAACCACTTTGAGGTTTAGCACTTCAAAATGACCCTTTATGTTCTCCTTAAATATCGTAGTTATATGTTCAGTATCATATTATGGAAACAGATTAGCTTTGTTCTTCAGGTTTAGCTTGCTCTAATATGCTACACAGCCATTTGTAATGAATTTTCCTTTATTGTGATTCCATCTCTTAAGAAAACCATAGTGCTGTCACCTAAAAGTTGAGAGAAAACTAAATTAGATGAAATAATTGCATCATTCACAGCAGAAGGCAAACTATTCTGGCTTTCTGTCACCTTTCATTTAGACTGTCAAATATATAAGATTATTATGGGTACATTATGAATTCTAATATGATTGTGATTATTTCCTTATTAAAAATATTTGTCACATTACTTTAGCAAAAATTATTAAGCCAGTATTAAGCATCACAAGAAGCACAGAGGATGCCCAGTTTTATTTCTGTCACATTCCCCTTGTGGCTGGCAGCTACTAAAATACTATATCTGCTTCAGTGAGACTGCAGTGTTTCCCATTTTTTTTCTTTGCCTATTATTGATAGGGACAGAAAAATAGTGTGATTTCATCACTTCACACACACTTGAGTTCTTGTAGCAGTAGATGGAGATAAGATATGAGTTCCTTTTCTCTCACACCTCTTGGTTATCTGACTGAAAATAGAGAGATACAAATTCTGCTTCCAAATTTACCCGTAGGTGGAAGTGAGGGATGGTTTGGATAAAGCCGTTTTCCTCACGTCTTGAATCCAGGTAGAGCCACTTCATAATGAAGCACCACTTCATCACATGATGAACTGTGTTGTGTCAGCAGAGTACGTTACTATTTGTATTAGAAAAGAGAGTGATGAAAATATAAGAATGAAGAAAGAGATTGTGTATTTCTCTGTCAAAGAGGAATTATTTTTGCGCTGAAAGGAAACAATCTGTCTAAGGATCAATGTGAACAAATGGAGTCGTGTTCTTTACCCTAATCTTCTATTAAGATGAAAAGGCAGCAAAGGAATGAATTGGGATGAATGAATTCATGCAGTGCTTGCATACAGACAATCCTTAACTGAAATGCCATATTTAAGGCAATGCATCAGATCAATACATCATGTTCCAAGAGGTACATACAGTATATATAACACTTATGCCTACATACATCTAACTTTGCCACGGGAATGCTCAATGTCTTTCTCACACTTCTTCTCCCTCTACTATCTTTCCACTAAGGCAGATGTGCTTTTTATACACAGGAAATAGGAATCTTTTAATGCCCATGGAAAAGAGCAAAATTGTTTGATATTCACAAGATATCATGTCATTATTCTGCCTGAAAAAAAAAGTCAAGAGCTAAAACAGTTTCCTTTGTTGCAAATCCAGCAACTCAAACAATCACATTTATGCTGTGTCCTCCAGCATAGTTCAAGTTTAGATTGAGGTTTTGTTTAAACTGTAGTTGCTGGGAGAAAACAACTCATTCTCACTTCTTCTGTCCCAAATGGAAAGAAAACAAATAAAACAATTGGCTAAGCAGTAGATCTTCATCCCTAATAAATCTTTTTGTACAGTATTCATGTAGTCTACTCTTTAAAGTACAGCCAACAAAGACATCAGTTACTCCACTTAGACTTACCAACTGAAATGTTCCCTTGATACTGAAAAATCTTACCACCTTTCATGTATGTACTAGGATATATTAGATGCCCAGAGTCTATTTTAAAAGTAGCATCAAATTAAAAGAAACCTTTGTCATACATAATACTCTGTGGATAAAATATACAAGTAGTTTTTTCCTTTGAGTGAAGCTCAGCTCTTATTGACGCCAGTTTGAATAATTTTCAAAAAATTGATTTGCTACTCTTTTTTTTTTTTTTTTTTTGCTTTCCACTTCCCAGCTTTGGTATTTCTTATAAAAGTGCTAACCAGGCTTGACCCTGCTTACCTCTTTAAGATCATCATTTAATGGCTGCCTCCTAGCAATACTGTTTTGCCTAGCGCAACTAGGGACAGGCTAACTTGCCATAATACTATGATAAAGACGTAGAATCCTGCTTATGTGATCATGAAATAAATGGCCGTCGAGAAGTTGCTGAACTACAATTTCTGCATCCTTCCTCAATTACATGGTGGCTGGGGATGCTGGGAGTTGTAGTTCTGCAGCAACTGGAGAACCACAGGTTTACCATCTGTGGTTCAATCTTTAATAACACCAACAGGAACATTTTAAATTCTAGGTACACACAAGTGTGGGCTATGTACGTTCTGAGCTTAGAGAGGAACAGAGTAAATTTCCCTCCAGTGTGGTATGAATAAGCATACCTTACCTTGACTGCAAAAATTTACAAAACCTCTAGGTTGTTAACAATGAGATATATATATATATATATATATATATATATATATATATAAAATATAATTAGTTAGTTAGTTAGTTGAATTTATATACCGCCCTATTCCCAAAGGACTCAGGGCGGTTCACAGGGCAAGTTAAAAACAATACAAAAGAGAGAATAAAATAAAATTAAATTAATACAGCCCACAATTAAGATAACATTAAAAATTAAAATTTAAAATTAATTTAATTTGATTTAATTTAATTTAATTAATATAATTTAAAATCCCTCAGGCCAGGCCAGACAATTCAAACAACCAGGTTTTTAAGTCCCAGCGAAACGAGCGAAGGTCGGGGGCAGCCCGAAGCTCCATCGGCAGTTCGTTCCACAGGGCGGGCGCACTCACAGAGAACACCCTCCCCCTGGGAATCACCCGCCGGCAATCTCTAACCGGCGGAACCCTAAGGAGGCCCTCCCTGTGGGCGCGCACAGGACGATGGGAAGCTGATGCTGGAAGCAGGTGCTCCCTAAGGTAATCCGGACCCATGCCATATAGTTTGGGTAATAAAACATCTGCAAGAAAAAAAGCTCAGAGAGCACCAAGGAGCCCTCATGATGAGATGCTTCTGTTTCTCTTTGTTGCCATCCAATGGTCATCTCAATTTGTACTGCCCAGAAACATTTTAGTGAAGCAACAGAGACATTAAGGATAATGTGGACCTGTTTTTTTTTTAATCAGATATTGAGTGGAAATTTTCTAATTTTCATATTCACAAAATGCAGTTGAGATAGATCTATTGCTTGTTGTTTTGCAGTGACTACAGGTAGGCAGCCACTAACCGATGGCCATGTTTGCCTGGAGTAAGCAGATGCAAAGCTGGGCATTGACTGTAAATTAATACAGATAAAAGTAAGAAATGCAGTGACTAAGAAGGTGCAAAAGCTTTAAAATAAATTGCTCAGCAGAGAAGAGAAATGAATCCATTATAAACTCCTATTTAAGAATTAGGAGGATTTTGCATTATTTAAAAAAAGTGTGTGCCAGCCTTTTTCAACTTTGTACTGTCCAGATATTTGGGAAATTCATAATTTCAGAAAGCAATTATGGAAATCAGGGCAACGTGTGAAGTCCAATGGTTCGGAAATATTTTTCGGTACCTCTTTTGAATCTAAAAAGAAAATCATGTACACTGTACACACTCAGACATTTGCTTTCATATCACATTTGTATACTACTTTCTAGATTAATAATGATACATGTAAACAGAATATTTTATATATTGGTTCAAATATATATTGTCATCTTGATGAACTAAATGGCTGGGTATTAATAGAAATGCTTTATTTCCCACTGCTACTTTGATTTTTAAAATAAATATTCAAAATGTCTTCTTTAGTAATGCATTGATTGTTTTAAGCATACTAGTTTAAAGCATGAATAAAGTTCCATTACAGTTTTTCTAATTAATACAGCTTTAAATTACATCTGAACATTTTAAAATTCAAACACCTGTTTGGCCACTAGGAGTCACCCTTGCTCCATGTTAAGGGACAGAGTAGTACAGCCTACTGCCAGGATTGTCAGAAGCACAATATTCAAAACAATTTACTTTTCATGTAAATTGAGATTGGAATAATATTTCACATGTGCAGCGATTTAATGTTGGCAGGACCATTTTTTTTTTGCTTCAACCATTAAGAATGAAAACTCTAAAGAAATCTTTTTGTTGATTCAATGGTAAATACAGAGTAGTCATATCAATGATGCTTTTTTGAATCAATGCACTCTATGTATTGTTGAAAACAGGAATAATTGCAAGGCCACATGTTCTTGTAGGCTCCCATATTAGAAGAATTTGACCCTAGAATCTCCCTCTCTTTTCCCTCTCTTCCAAGAAGGGAGGCGCGCGCGCACACACACACACACACACACACACAGAGAGAGAGAGAGAGAGAGAGAGAAGAAGGAGGAAGAGGAGAAGGAGGAGGAGAGGTCTCTGAAAATCACACTGCTGGTTGGCTTCTGTTTTGCAGAGTAGACTTTTACAGGGTTAAATAGACCTTTTGTAAAAGCCTTTCCCCTTTATGTTAAATTTTGCCTCAATTCCTTTTCAAGTCCTATAGCTTTAGTACCTAAGGACAAGCTGAAGGTGTCTTTCAAGTCTGTTGTGTTTTTCTTGGTATACTTATTATTTCTCCTATATAGTCTTTATTTTGTTTCATCAACTAGTATCTGAGTGAGTTTCATGTGCATTCAAGTACCATTTCTTCAAGGCAGATAGCTACACTCTTATAGAGGCCACTCTTATAACACAGCCAGCTTGGTGAGGAACATATTTGACTAAACTGGGTAGGAAGACTCATTCTTCCTGGTTCAAGTCATTTTCCTTTTTTTGCAGTCAAATCTGTGGTCCAGGATAGTCCATGTTTGTCACAGTTGACCAGAATTTGCAACTTAACAACTGGCTTATTTCACATTAAGGTCGGAAAGCAGAAGAAGGAGGATTGCCAAGTTGAGCAGATAAAGTTTCACTGGTAGAGGTGATAATGCAAAATCTCCTAATGTTGATTAAGCTCAACTCAGTTCAGAAGTGAAAGTTTTAGTCCAATCTGACAAATGCAAACGCTAGCTAGAAGAAGAAATATGACAATGAACTACCTTCCAGGATAGGTCAGTAAACAGGTGCTGACAGAGCAGGCAGTAACTACTAATTCTCTGACTTGTCCAGGCTTTGCATCCAGAAACATTTAACTGTAATCAATGGCAATTAAAGCAGCAGGCTTAGGTTGTACATAAAGTCTGAGGTCATACACTTTAAAGCAGGGGTATCAAACTGCCGGCCCGCAGGCCAGAAGCATC
>JAKJMR010016261.1:2791-16053 GCA_024449315.1 Daboia siamensis
GCCCAAACAAATTTATTAATACCCTTCTGCCATTCCTCCAAGTTTGAGTCCTTTTTAAGAATGGGTATCATTTGGAACAAAAATAGAAATTTTGGCAGAACATTCATTTTCACTGCTGCAATTCTTCCCAATAGTGACAATTGTAATTTTTTCCAACTATCCAATTCTTTTTGCACTTTGTTCCATAGCTTTTCATAGTTATTTTTGTATAGTTTTACATTTGAGGGTGTCAAATATACCCCCAAGTATTTAACCCTTTCAACAATTTCAAATCCAGTTAACCTTTCTAAAGCTACCTTTTGTGATACTGTCATATTTTTAGATAACATTTTAGTTTTTTGTATATTAACCTTAAATCCAGAAACTTTCCCATATTGCATTATTAACTCCATCAACTCCATAACAGAATTTTCTGGCTGTGTCACTGTAATAACCAGATCGTCCGCAAACGCCCTCAATCTATAATCCTGATCTCTTATTTGAATTCCCTTAATTGTTTCCGAATTCCGTATTTTAATCAATAATATCTCCAATGTTAAAACAAATAATAAAGGTGATAGCGGGCACCCCTGCCTCGTACCCTTTTCAATATTACACATTTCAGTCAAACTATTATTCACAATTATTCGAGCTTTTTGCTTTTGATATAATGCCCTAATTGGTTGTAAAAATTCATCCCCAAAATTCATTTTATCTAATACTTTCATCAAAAATTTCCAATCCAATTGATCAAAGGCTTTTTCAGCATCCAAAAAGATCAATGCTGCAGGGATCTGGTTATTCCTTTCCAAAAATTCCAACAAATCAACTATATGCCTCACATTATTTTTCATTTGTCTACCACTTATAAACCCAGTTTGATCATCATGAATTACCTGTTGCAATACCCTCATCAGTCTATTAGCTAAAACCTTAGCAAATATCTTGTAATCCGTATTCAAAAGTGATATTGGCCTATAATTTCTTGCTTGAGTAAGATCCTGGTATTCCTTCGGAATCAAAGAAATAAAGGCAGTTTTCCAAGACGGAGGCACTCCTCCCCCTTTTTGAATTGTCTGAAACAATTCCTTTAATGGCTTTATCATCTCAAACTGTAAATTTTTATAATACACAGCAGTCAAACCATCCGTACCTGGCGCTTTACCCACTTTTAACTGTTTAATTGCCAAAAATATTTCTTCCTCAGTTATTAGTTGATTCATCTCTTCTTTTTGTTCTTGCGTAAGAACCGGGATGCTAATATCCCTCAAATATACATCAATGTCTGTTTCATTAATCTTATCTCTAGCATATAATTTAGAATAAAAATCAAGAAAAGTTTCCTTAATAAGATTCTGCTGATACACAACCTTACCCTTATATTCTATTTTATCTATATTAGAAGCCCTTTGCTTCTTCCTTAGCATATAGGCTACCCATCTACCTGGTTTATTGGCATTACAAAAAGTATTATGCCTAGCAAACCGTAGATTAGTTGCCACCTGATCAGCCATTAACTTGTCAAATTGTCCTCTTAATAAATTAATAACCTCTTTAATCTTCACATCCGATGGGTTCAAAATTAAAGCCTTTTCTTTTTCCTTAATCTCTTTCTCTAATTCCTTCCTCCTAAATTCCAAATTACGTCTATATTTATTATTCAGATATATCAACACACCTCTCATATACGCCTTACTAGCATCCCATACCATTTCCATAGAGGTACCCTTATGCATATTAGTTTCAAAAAAAACCTTCATCTGTTTTTTACATTCTTCCACATTTTCCTGATTTCTAAACAGATTCTCATTTAAACGCCAGGAACGCCTGTCTCTAATGTCTTTTTCAATCTCTAACCAAACTGGACTATGATCAGACATAATTCTTGAACAAATCTTTATCTTCTTAGTCCTAGAAAAAAGATCATTAGTCACTAATATAAAATCAATCCTAGAAAAAGATTGATGTCTATCAGAAAAAAAAGTATAATCCTTTTCTTGTAAATTCCTCTCCCTCCAAACATCTCGCAGTTCCATATCATCCATCATCTCAAAAAAAGACTTAGGCAGTTTAGCATGACTTGGAGTATTTCTAAAAGATCCACTCTTATCCATTTGTACATTCAAAACACCATTCCAGTCTCCCATAAAAATAAAAGATTTATAATCCAATTGAGTAATCTTGCTGTGTAATAAACTATAAAAGTCAGCTTGTTGTTGATTAGGAGCATATAATCCAACCAAAAGCGTTTTTTTGCCTTCTATTAACAAGTCTACTATAACATATCTTCCTTGTTGATCTGCTCGCAACTTGGGAGTCCTCCTAGATTCACAGCTCACTTTGGAAGATCATATAGGGGCTGTGACTAGGGGGGCCTTCGCCCAGGTTCGCCTGGTGCGCCAGTTGCGACCCTATCTAGACCGGGATGCCTTGTGTACGGTCACCCATGCGCTCGTGACCTCTCGCCTTGACTACTGCAATGCTCTCTACATGGGGCTGCCCTTGAAGACCACTCGGAGGCTCCAACTGGTACAGAATGCAGCCGCGAGAGTTGTGTTGGGAGTCTCCCGATACCCCCATATAACACCCTTGCTCCGTGAGCTGCATTGGTTGCCAGTTGTCTTCCGGGTGAGATTCAAGGTACTGGTTATGGTGTTTAAGGCCCTTCATGGCATGGGTCCGGAGTACCTCAGGGATCACCTGCTGCCGGCATCTACTTCCCTCCGCCCTGTACGCTCCCACAGAGAGGGTCTCCTCAGGGTGCCACCGATCAGAGAATGTCGATTGGTGGCCCCCAGGGGGAGATCCTTCTCTGTGGGCACCCCGGGGCTATGGAATCAGCTCCCGGTTGAGCTCCGGATGGCGCCCGACCTTCGCTCCTTCCGTCGGGGTCTGAAAACATTTTTATTTGTACAAGCTGGACTGGCCTGATGAGGGATGAGGGATGGGTAGTTTTAATGTTTGTATTGGTTTTAGTTTGGGCTAGTTTAATTTCTTTTTAATTTTTGTATTTTTGTATGTATTTGCCCTGTACACCGCCCTGAGTCCTTCGGGAGAAGGGCGGTATAGAAATAAAATTAAATAAATAAATAAATAAATAACTCCGCTGTAATTGTGTTCTTGACATAAATAACCACTCCATTTTTCTTATTTGTTGCAGAAGCAATAAATTGTGTGCCTAATCTTGAATTTAATAAGTACTTTTGGTCCATAACTCTAATATGTGTTTCTTGTAAGCAAATAACATCAGTCTTAAATTGTTTTAAATATTGAAAGATTTTCTTTCTCTTCTGTGGTGAGTTTAATCCATTGACATTCCAAGTTAAAAACTTAGTCGCCATCTTTAGCGACCCGAAGCCTTTGGAGCGCATCTTCCAGGATCCCCTTCACATTTTTAGGCCGCGCCCCTCCCACAGCTTCGCTATAGGTACGCTTTGGAGGTTCCACAACATTCTGCTGATCCTGTTCTTGCTCACGTCTCATTCGTCTCGAAGCAGCACGCGTAATCCTCTGGTCTCTTACTTCTTCTGATACTGCTGAAATTTGATCCACTCCTGCTGCTTTCTCATCTGTCTGTGTTATTCCTTCAGCACCTTGAGGCTTTCCCTCTCCATTCTTCTTTATTGATTCCAAAAGTGGTATGGGGATTGCTTTTAAGACATTACTATAAAAATCACGTGCCTGCATCACTGTAACAAAACGGTGTCTCGTGTCTTCATACATTACCACCATACCCACTGGGATCTCCCATCTAAACTTGATATCACGTCGCTTAAGCTCCTGTGCCAAAAATGCAAATTCCTTTCTTCTCCTTAAAATTTTTGGAGGGATCTCTTTTAAAACCAGAACTTCTTGCTCTGCAATTACAAGCTTAGTATTGTAAGAAACTTGAATAACTTCATTCCTGGTTGCTCTCTTTGTAAAATAAACAAACACATCTCTAGGTAGTTTCCTTTGTCTTGCAATCCAGGAATTGACACGGAAGATTTTATCTATATCTTCTGCAATTCCATCAGCTGGCCGTCTGTCTGTCCATCTCACCTCTTCCAAAGCCACAGAAACTATTTTCTTCAAATCTTCTTTAGGATTCTCTTTGAGACCTCTGATTCTCACAACAAACTCCATTTCATGGTACTGCACCAATGTCTGATCATTATCAATTTTATCCACCACATTCTCAGTCTCTGATATCTTTGCATCTAATTTAATCTTATTTTGGCTGAGGTCTTCCACTCTTTCGTCCAGGCGTTCAATACATATCGCCATGCCTTGAAATGCAAGCAAGATGTCCTCCCTTATTTCTGTAAACTTCTCCTCCAGCTTTTCATCCATGATTTCAGCTAATTTTTCTGTCAGCTTCTCATCCAACTTTTCATCTATCATCTCAGCTAATTGCTGTGAATGCTTTTCCAAAGCATCTTGTAAAACTTTAACTGTTAGAACAGGCGAAGGTGAAGGTGCAGGAGGCGCTAAGGCTTGCAATGAAGATTGCTGCAGGGAGGAAGCCCCCACACTTCTAATAAGTTTAGAAGATTTAGCCGCCATTTTCCCCACTGTTGCAACTACGTACTTTCACTTTCAGGGTCTTCAATGTGGATTGAGCCAAAGATCAAAAGTCCACTTACTCCTTATTCTCCTGCATCGCTCTGCCTGCTTTCTTGTCTTCCAAAGTCCTTTCCTGTAAGCAGGGATGGTTGCGTTCGCCTTGTTCTGCTCCTAAAAGCACGGAGCAGAAACGCTGCGCAGCCCGGAGGAATCCAGGCTTTGGGGGGGCTCGATCCTTCAGCCGCAAGAACTTTAAGCTCTGGCGGCCCCGGAGAGCTCTACCCCTACCTGGATACTCACCCCCTCCTCTTCTCCCGAGGAGGGGGCTTCCGAACCGCCAAAACAGCTGATTGGCGTTGTTTTCGGCGGTTCTACAAAGCCGCGGAGCGGACAGCCCGAAAACAGCTGTCTTCGGCGGCGCCTTGCCACCCGGAAGTCCCATTTCCATATTTTTATAACCGATTGATATGCAATGTCTGATTTTTCAAGAATAGAAGATGACTTCTTTTTAGAAGAGCTTCTCTGGGTCACTTATCAAAAATCTCCTTCCTTTAATGATGGTTCTCCTTTAATGACTGAATTATTCTGGGCTATGAATATTAGTACTGCTAAAAATAATTGTATGTTTCTGATTTTTTAAACCTTTTTGAGGACTATCCCTATCCTCACCACTAACAATATTAAAGGGTGATGGGTGACTGTCATTTGCCTCTAGTTTTGGATCAATATTGGCTTATGTTTCAGCTAGTTTGTAGAGAAAAAAGATGATTAAATGGAGAAAAAGTATTATTGTTGTTGCTTTTGATGATGCTAATATTAACATGATCATGGTTTTACACTAGTTTATACTATGGTAAGTTACTACGTACAATTTGCAATATTGAACTGGTGAGGGAGAATCCCCAGCTCTTGTACAATCTCACACTTGGCTACAACATCCATGACAACTATTATAACACTCTGAGCACTTCAGATGCTTTTCTGGACAAGTTCTCTACTGGAGAAGCCAATCTTCCCAACTACAGCTGTGGAAGGAAGGACAAGCTTTTGGCTCTTGTTGATGGAGCTATGAGAGACGTCTCCATCCAGATGTCAACATTAGCTAGCACCTACAAAGTCACACAGGTTTGTGTTTGTCCTTCCCTTTCTGTAAAGTGAGTGGGGTGTTGGTGTGTAAGTGATAGATCCAACCGTGTTTTCTCTAGGTAATTCAAGATTATTTTGAATAATAATAATGATCAGTCTATGCTTCAAATTGCACTTTACTCTAACAGATATTATGACTAAAACATATGCAAAAATATCAGTGAGAGGAAATAATTGTTTGCTGCCTTTATAGCTTTTGACACAGTAAACCAAGAAATATTATGGAAGAAATTGACTGCCCTTGAAATGGAGCTCAGGATGTTGACCCAGCTGAAAGCCCTTTCTACAAGCACTGACAGTGAGAACAATTAATCAGTGGAAAGGCTTGCCTCAAGAAGTTGTAGGTGCTCCATTAATGGAGATTTTTAAAAGAGGCCGGACATTCCTTTTGTCTGGATTGGTATAGGATCTCTTGCTGTGGTCAGGGGGTTGGACTAGAAAACCTCCATGGTCCCTTCCATCCCATTTTTGAGAGTGTGAGAAGTAGGATTGATATGTACCAAAAGGTAATATTATGTATGCAGGCACCTGCATAGCAACAGCCACCAGGGGGCGTTGACCTGAATGGTTTCGGCGGGAAACCCAGTTTCGGCGGGAAACCTAGGGCCAACCCCATTGGCTGTCCGCTTACCTGGCCGGGTATTTAAGGTGGCCAGGTAACCCTCATTCCCCAGTTCGCTATCCCCCCTTCCAATAAAGAGCTGAACTCACACTCCGGCTGGCGTCTCTTCCTTGCGTCGGGCCCACTACCCAATAGTGGTGACGAGGGTGGGATTGCTGCCGACCAAGAGCTGAAGTCACTGGGGAAATGCTCCGCGAGCTGAAGGGAAAGGCATTTTCCTTCCTTCTCTCCCCCCACGACTGCCAGCCACTGGACCACGCCGGTCACCGCGTCTGCGCCACCGAAGCCGAACCACATTGCAATGGCAAGAGCTGGACAACCCCGCGAATTTGACACCCGCCACCCCGAAGCATGGGCCCGTTACCTGGCTCACGCCGAACTGTCCATGCGGTTCAATCAGATCACGGAAGACGGCGCGAAGGCGGCCACCCTGCTCTGCATCGGGGGACCCGCACTCTTGGATATCGCCGTGAACCTGTTCGCCCCAGAAGCCATCAACACCGTCGCGTACCGGGACATCGTCGCCAGGCTCAACGCCAACTTTCAGCCCCAATGTTAGAGGTACTATTTATTCTTTGAATGTTTTATTGTTTCATCTTGTTTTTACTGATTGTAACCTGCCTAAAATCATCTTTAGGGAAGATGGGAAGAATATAAGTTAAATAAATAAATATTAAATTGTCAAAATATGTTAATTGAGATTACTAAATGCCATTTTTGAAAAATAAATTTGTAAAATTCATTTTTTTCTATATTATTTTGACATCAAATGTTCTTTGGTGTTCAGGTCTGGCCTAAAAATAATAATATAGCACTTGGGGATGAAAATGCAGTCCAGCAGGCCAGCACTGGAGGCCAAGATGGAGAAGACATGAACAGCCACCGTGTACTTCCCCTTGGTTCTCAGGTAGGCTGGCACAAAGGACACCCAGACACTGCAGAAGACCAGCATGCTGAAGGAGATCAGCTTGGCTTCGTTGAAGGCCCCAGGGAGATTCCTGGCTAGAAAAGCCACTGTGAAGCAGACAGCAGACAGGAAGCCCATGTACCCGAGGGCAACATAAAACAAGGTGACAGAACCTTCGTTGTATTGTAGAATAATCTCTGTAGATTGGGAGCGCATGTCAGAGTCAGGGAATGGGGGGGAAGTGCCCAACCAGATGCTGCAGATGACAACTTGGAGACCAGAACAAGAAAGGACAATGGAGACTTCCTGTTTGGCAGCTGTCGGGACAACTTTCCAGCTTGGTTTTTCTTCATCTAGCGACCCTTAAAGGGTTGGAAAGTTGTCCTGGAGGAGCAATGAAGGAGGAGGGATACTTCAGGAGCTCAGATCAGGGGGCACCCGATCAGAGCGAACTGCAGGACCCTCTGGAAAAATGAAGGAAAAGGCTGTTAAGATCTACCAGCCATAGTCATCTGCAGCAGGAAGAAAAAGGACTATAAATCAGCGGAATTTCAACTGTGTGTTGAAGCTGGGTGAGCAAGATTTTCTCTTTCCTTCTCCTTGAGGATTATAAATGTTGTGCCCCTGATGAGAAAGGGCTGAAAAGTAAAGACCCCCAGAAGGATTAAAAGCATCAAGTAATTATAAAGGGGGGAAAGACTCTCTGTTAAAAATATTGGACACTGATATACTGTGGGAATCGAGAAAATTGTTGTTGACTGAAGTTAACCTTGACAAAGGACACCTGCAAATGATAAGACTGCCTTGTTGTGAGTCTGAGATTCAAAGCTACTTTTATTGAATTTGGATAAATCTAAACAGATGTTGTTTTGGCTTTATATTGTAAGCTGTAAAATAACTTCATCGAATATTACTAGACTCATGAAGAAAACTTCTTCTGCACCCTCAGGAGGACAATCCAGTTGTACAACACAGGGATCTATTGAAGCAATGCTGCAACGTGAAAAGATAAGCACTGCTCAAAGTGAAACACAGACTTCATTAAAATTTCTTCAAGAAGTTATGTTAAAGAATCAAGAGACATTGGAGAGAAACCACCTGGAAATGCAAGAGAATCACAGGAAAACACAAAGTAAACTGGAGAAATTAAATGAAGAAATTTTGGATATAAAGAGGAAATTTGAAGCTCAGAATCAAATGATAATAAAAAATCAACAGGAGATACACAAAATTGAAGAAAAAACAGATGAGAACGATAAAAAGAAATGTTACTACAAGAAAATGAAAAATTAGAGAATGCAATGAAGACTTTAGAGATGGAAAAAGCGGAACATTATTTAAGATTCCAAAATATCCCTGAGGATAGAGAAGAAAACATAGTGGAGGTGATTATTGACATCCTGGAGGAGGCTCTGAAGGCAGATCGAGGAGAAATTCAGCTAGAGGTAGATGAGACATTTTGCTTCAATTCAAGCTACACAAGAAGAAATAAACTGCCAAGAGAAGTACATGTATGGTTTATAAAGAAGACAACAAGAGATGAAGTACTACGGAAAGTTAGAGATGAACCAATACAATATAAAAATAAAGAAATTGTGGTCTTAAAGCAGATACCTAAGAGAGTTAGAGATACACGAAGACAGTACCACTTTTTGACCACGAAGCTGATTGCCAATGGTATAAATTTCAGATGGTTGATGCTGGAAGGCATCTTAATAAACTGGAACAATACAAGATATAGACCGGACTCAATTTGGAAAGCATAAGATTTTGAAGTGAGGAATAGGTCAATTTTAGATGAAGGAGTGAAACTAAGCCAAGGGAAGAGTAATTCCCCAATTAAAAGAAATAAGATTTTTAGGAAATCACAGAAACTGAATTTGGATATAATCTGTTTGCAAGAAATGCACATATCAGCCAAATGCTCAACAATAAAAGATGATAATTATACAAGGTTATTGAAACAAATAAAGCTAGACTTGGAAAAGTGGAAGAATTTACAATTGTCATTATTAGGAAGAATTGCTACAGTTAAAATGAATATATTGCCTAAGATTTTATTTTTATTTCAAACAATTCTGATAAAACGTGGGGAAAACTTCTTCCAAGAGTTGAATACATTAATTTTGAAGTTTGTATGGCAAGGAAAGAAAGCTAGAATAAAGATGAAAACCTTGCAAGATGCTAAGGCAAATGGAAGCTTTGGCCTACCTGAGTGGGCTTTGTATTATCAAGCATCTGTATTAACATGGGTGAAAGAGTGGATAATGCTTAGGAATAAAAGGTTGTTATATTTGGAGGGACATGACTTACAACTGGGGTGGCACGCTTTTTTGTGGTACGGGAAAAACAAAATCCATAAGTATTTTCAAAATCACTGTATTAGAAATGCTTTGATAACAGTATGGGAAAAAATTAAAATGAAAATATATGTAAAAATTCCAGCTTTCTCACAACCAAATTTGTTAGATTTTGGAAAAACTTGGACATATAGAGATATTTTGAATACTGATGGGACATTAAAATCGAAACAAGAGCTGGAAAATCAGGGCATCAACATGTCATGGTGGGTATTGTTATAAATACAAAATAGATATGAAAAAGATGTGAAACTGTATGGATTTTATAAAGAACAAACTGTGTTTGATAAGATATTATTATCTTCTGATGAGAAATTAATTAAGAAAATGTATAATTTTTTGTTAATTTTAGAGATGGAAAGTGAACAAACTAAAGAGACAATGACAAGGTGGGCAAAAAACTTTGGTTATAATATAGAATTATAAAAATGGCAAAAACTATGGGAGAGAAATTATAAATTGACAATGTCAACTTGGTATAAAGAAAATTTATATAAAATGTTTTATAGATGGCACTTGCCATCAGCAAGATTAGCAAAAAATGTTCAAAAATGTGTCAGGTAAATGTTGGAAATGTAAACATAATTTAGGTACATATTATCATATCTTTTTAAATTTGTTTTATCTTTTGTACTGGTTGTTTTAAATACCCTGTAAACCACCCTGAGTCCTTCGGGAAAGGGGAGTATATAAATCTAATAAAAATAAATAAATAAATAAATAAATGTGACAAAGTAAAGGCCTATTGGAAAAAAATACATGCTTGGTTAGAAAAAATATTAGGAGAACATATAGTATTTAATCCTGATTTTTTTTATTAGGTAGAGTACCAGAAAAGATTAATAAGCAAAACTTATATTTGGTTCTACATATTACAACCGCAACAAGAATAAGCTATGCACAATTTTGGAAGAATGAACGAATACCTTCAGAGGAAGAAGTAAAAAAAATACTGGAATGCGCTGAGATGGACAGACTAACTATGAGGCTGAAAGACAAAGAAGAAACAGAGTATTACCAAAGCTGGAATTTATTCTACAAATGGCTAGAGGAGAGAACCAAAGAGTAGGACTTGATTATGTATTAGCGTTTTACGAACCCAGACCACACGCTGATTGAAAAATTAACATATGTATGTAGAGGAAAAAAATAAATAAAAAGTTTATTATATATAAAAAAGAAAGGACAATGGAGTTGGCCAAGCTCTTCCCCAACCATTGTTGTTGTTGTTAGCTGTGAAGACGTGTCCGACCCATTGTGACCCTATGGACAACGTTCCTCCAGGCCTTCCTGTCCTCTACCGTCTTCTGGAGTCCATTTAAGCTCACGCCTACTGCTTCAGTGACTCCATCCCAGCCACCTCGTTCTCTGTCGTCCCCTTCTTCTCTTGCCCTCAATGTTTCCCAGCATGAGGCTCTTCTCCAGTGAGTCCTTCCTTCTCATTAGGTGGCCAAAGTATTTGAGTTTTAGTCCCCAACCATCTCTGCACTTTATTTCCTGGTTTTGTGGCCAAGAAGGCTAAGACCACTGTGATTGTTTTGGCCAAGATTGAAGAAATGGCAATCGAGAAGACAATGCTGAAGGCTGTTTGTCAGATGAGGCAGGTCATTCTCCTTGGCCGGCCAATGAACAGAAAGGAGATCAAGATGGAAAGCAGGAGGCAGATCAGGAGAATGTAAGAGAGGTCCTGGTTGTTGGCTTTGACAATTGGTATTTCCGTGAATTTAATGAAGATCCACAAGTCAAAGCCTGTGGTTAAAGAGAAGTACAAGGCAACGAAAATCAGGATAATCCCCTGATTTTCATTATAAGAAATCTTGGGGATACAGTGAACTCAATTGATGTTTGGATGTTGATCTTCTGGACATTTGGTACATTTGTCTGCATCTGAAAAAGAGCAAAAATAGTTTCTCCCTTTAACATGTCCTTTAATAAAATGGATTATTTGGGTAAACTTGTTTTTTGTGTGAATGACAATATATTTCTTCATCTCCCTCCAGCTAGAACACCTTAATATTTATTTTCTTTTTGATGTCACCATTTCATCAATGAACTTGCTGAGAAAGAAAAAGGGAAGAAGAAAGGACTCCAGGAAACAAGACAGTTCCACCATTTTACCTTTTCACTGCTGAACCTGTGGAGTCCAGCCTTTTGTCAATGCTTTAAGGCACCAATGATATCCACTCTATAGTATAATGTAGTACATGTGAAGGATTGCTTAATGTAGCTTATGCTGGCTGAAATGGATAAACATTACTTTTGCCACGGAGAAAGAAATGTTAGATGGAGTGGCCCTTGAAGATGAGTTGGATATATGGAGTGAGGACATCAAAATGCATTCCTCATTTTTTTTTTATTATCAGAAAGAGGAACATCTTCCAATAAAATCAAGAAGGAAGTTTGGCTAAATCCCAACACATGATTCCTCTCCTCTCCTCTCCTCTCCTCTCCTCTCCTCTCCTCTCCTCTCCTCTCCTCTCCTCTCCATGGGCCATGATTCTGAAAATTATTTTAAGAGGAGCCTCCAGCAGAATCTCTGCAATGTCAGCCTCAGGAAGTATAAACCCAGCAGTCACCTGAGGCTGACCAAAAAAGGCATCACCCGAACAGATGGAGCAGTCAAAGGATTATTACATAAGGCTGCCCAATCCATCCACCACATCAATTAGAATGAAAGGAACAGCCAAGACATTCTATGAAACTTCTTTGGCAAAGAAATACATCCTTTGATTAAAGGCTGCAATCTGAAACTGTGGCTGCCCAAAATACCTATCAGACATAAACACCTGCAAAGAATCTGATCAATCCTCCTAGAAAAATCCAGTCAAAGTTCCATCATTATATTCTGAAATTTGGAAAGTCTCATATTCAGAGCAATGAAATAAATTGTTGTTGTTAACTGCGAAGTCGTGTCCAACCCATCGCGACCCTATGGACAACATTCCTCCAGGCCTTCCTGTCCTCTACCATCTTCTGGAGTCCATCTAAGCTCATGCCTACTGCTTCAGTGACTCCATCCAGCCACCTCATTCTCTGTCGTCCCCTTCTTCTATTGCCCTCGATCTTTCCCAGCATTAGGCTCTTCTCCAGTGAGTCCTTCTTTCTCATTAGGTGGCCAAAGTATTTGAGTTTTAGCTTCAGGATCTGGCCTTCTAAAGAGCAGTCAGGATTGATCTCCTCTAGGACTGACCGGTTTGATCGCCTTGCAGTCCAAGGGACTCGCAGGAGTCTTCTCCAGCACCATAGTTCAAAGGCCTCAATTCTTTGGCGCTCAGCCTTTTTTATGGTCCAACTTTCACTGCCATACATTGCAACTGGGAAGACCATAGCCTTGACTATACGTACTTTTGTTGACAGGGTGATGTCTCTGCTTTTTAGTGTGCTGTCTAGATTTGCCATGGCTTTCCTCCCGAGGAGCAAGCGTCTTTTAATTTCTTGGCTACAGTCCCCATCTGCAGTGATCTTGGAGCCCAGGAAAATAATGAAATAAATAGTAATTTGAAATATGGAAGTTGTGTTGTAAAAGATAAAGAGCAAGAGATGTCATCTCCCTCACCATACTCAACCCTCACTTATCCTGTATCTTTATCCATGATCTCTATGTCTGCTTTTGCTTGACATATATACCATATTAATCCCAAATATCATTTCTAATATGTTAGATGTTTTTGTGCCAGCCATGGCAGTTCCCAAAAAGGTCATC
>JAKJMR010016261.1:16063-58661 GCA_024449315.1 Daboia siamensis
CTTGGAAGCTCCTTAACGAACCATCGACTTCGTGAGACCATCTCACATAATAGTTCACTATGACATAAATATTTGCCTTGATCAAGACTCAAAGAGGTGGGACCCACTTTGGCCAAGCCTTTCAAAATGCATATTCATGGAGATCTATGGTCCTCCCGAAAGTCTGCTCCTTTCTCCTGCTGTCACCCACCTTCCATGGTGGAGATGGTTCCTTCTGCACATGGACAACAATTGTAGCAGCAGATGGGCTTCCCTTCCTGAGCCACCTTCATGAACCCAGCAGGGCAGCTTTCCACACACCTGGAAGAAGGCGTGGGCTGGCCAGAAAGAGGGGGAAAAATAACATCCACAACATGAATTATTTCCTAAAAGAGGTGAAAGGAAAAATTTGGGGATCTTCAAGTCAAGGTTTAGCTTTGCTAATTTTGAAACCTACAAGAAATTTGAAGCTCTTCAAACTGATTTGGTTGCTTGCTGTTTGCCTATTTATCTTCTCTTCTAGTTTTTCTCCCACTACAATTTTATTTTAAATTCCTTACCTATTGAAAAGAAAGTTGAATGGACTTATGCTTTGACAAAAATCAATCACTTTGTCCCATGATATAAAACTAGCTTCCTTGTAGAAGTTTAATAAACAGTTAACTGGAATAGTTAAGCATTTTTTTCTGACAGACACCTGAACATCTAAGGGGAAAATGTTTCCTCTCTGGGAGAATTGAGATGACATCTCAAGTTCATCACTCCCCCAATTCTGCAATCCTCTTGGAAACATCTTCAGAAAGAGCAGAATGAAGTCTTCTCCCCATCTTGTTCAGCAGTTCCATCTTTGCAATGACATTCTGGTTCATCATGAACTTGAAATCCAAGGATCCCACTCTTTCTAGACTCCCAAGTGTCATTTTGATACCAGACATATTGGGAAAAATCACCGTGTTCACAATGTCCAGGTCTGCTACCAGCTCTCCATTCTCATCCAAATACACCCCATAGATGGAATTATTATAAAACTGAGTGGTTCAAAGAAAGGAATGAAGCTGGAATGGAAGAGAAAATGGGCAATGTTACACAGGACAAAGAAAGCTCTTTGATAAGACGCTTCCATTTGAGCATGCATGAAGAATCTGTGTGAGGAATATAGAATAAAATCTTGTTAGAAAGATGAAGAATGAGCTGGAAAATAAGGATGTTGAAGGATGTTCTTTATCTCTTCCATTCACAATTGTCACTGCAAACTTTGGAAAACCAAAGGATATATCCAGTATGAACTATTGAAGTCCAAAGTTAAAACTCTAAAGGAAATGGATGTTGTGCACAACAACCCTGAAGGAATTTTGCCAGTGACGTCAAAATGAAATCAGATGCCCCACACAGAAACAATGTTGTAAATAACTGGTTTAAAGGTCAATGGGCAGATAGGAAGAGAAACATCTTTGTTTACTTTGAGGATGACTGTGGGGACTTTTGCTCTACGAGCAGGTTGTGTGTCAAGTTTCTGACGGATGAGCTCTTCAAAGAACTCTGAGGCATTGTTTACCTTAAAAGTCTTTTATTAGAGCACTATAACATCGGCAATGCTTGTAAGAAGCTGGAATCTGAATTCCCCTCCCCTTAGCACAATAATATTAAACACAATTCTCCTCCTTTCATTGCTGTCATTAATCACATTCTCCAATTAGTTTGAAGGGTTAGTTCTCCATCCTTAGCATAACCCCCCAGTTCTTACTTATCGTCTCTTCTTACATTCAACCTTGAAACTATTCTGCTACTGTTGTTTATGTCTAACTAATTTCTCATACATTCTTCCTTCCCCCTTCTCTTCTTCAACTAACTTTAACTCTAAAAGTGATACACAAGTAGAAATATGAAATAGCTGCTTCTTCACCTTTTGTCAAAGCAAGAACATCCGATGTTAGCAGCATTGACATTGTGCTTATGAAACTCTGCATTTTGGTGACAGATGGGCAACTTGCTATAGAGAAGAGATCCCAATGTCTTCATGGTGAAAGATGATTTCTGATACCAGTTAAGGTCACCTCCTTCAATTTTAAAGAACATCTATGGAATATTTTATGGAATATTCTTCACTCTTGTTGCTTCCAGACTTTTTCCCAGTCCATCCCTTCATCTTCTAACCTGACCTTAGCCTGCTCAGCTTCTTGGCCCAAAGAGGCTTCTCCACAGGCTGCTGCTTGATGAGAATCTTTGTTATCTGTGATTCTACTGCGAGTTGTGAGCCGGGAAGGAAAATCAAAGGGATTCTTAGCCAAAGAATGAGACCCACTCTGGGTAAAGGCTGCACTGGAGCAGAAGGGCAGCCCAGGAAGTGAGGGGACCAGAGATGCTAGACAGCTTAATATGCACAGCACACTTTTTTAGACTGTGTGGTACATGGTAATGGTTCTACTTTTAAAAAAAAGAATCAAAGAAAAAAAAAGGTGGAGGGAAAATATTTTTTTTTTACCAAGAAGCTTGTAAAGAGAAATTGGAAAGAAATGAGCAGGGTGAAATGAATTGCAGAAAGGAGAGGAATGGAAAAATGGAATTTAATGCAATTTTTATATTCAGAATACAGTATAACCATTGTCAGCTTCTTACAATTGTAACATAGATTCTCAAATGCTATGGAGAGCTGTGCAATAGAAAATAAGTACCTGCTATGCTTTTAGCTTTGGAGTTTTCACGTTTTTACCAGTTTCAAATGTGTTCCTCGCTCTGGACAAATAAATTGTTTTTAAGGCCCATGCCACAGCCCAGATTGTGTTGTAAATGAAATAGTTGTCCTGAATCAGGACTGAATCCATCTCCTCTTCTTTGAGAGTTTCCAGGTCTTCTCTCTGCCTGCACCATCTCCAGATTTTAACCGAAAAGGCATCGTTGGTGTAGGAACACAAGAAGGAGGTCTCTATATAGTGTCTCATAAAATAATTAAAACCCAAATACCCATCATAGTTTACAATTTGATTTTTCATCATAGGAAAGGAAAATATGCTATGGATGTATTTAACAGGAAAAGATCTTTTTTTGCAAATAAATAGTGAAGTCCCAGCAGATTGTGGTGATCAGGACTTTTCCTCTAGGAGGTTCAGTAAGCCTTTCAAATATGAGATTCATAAGCAAAACCCCTACATTGAATGAAGTCAAGTCTGCACCAAAAATAAAGACATTCACCTTTCTCCAACTGAGAAAGCTAGAGAAAAGGTTTGTGATAAACTGGGCAAATGCCATTCCTGATCAGCAGGGAAGTCAATGTCCTCATGAAGCTTTGTCCATTCTCAGTATCTGGAGCTAGGAGACCCACCAAGGTCCACCTGAAATGGAGGACCAGTTTCACCATCCCTGGGTACTGGATGCCTTCAGCAGGGAGCATTGGGTGGAAGAAAGGATTTTCATCACTCAGGACCTGGGAATCAAAACCTTGATTGATCTGAAAAGGAAAAAAAAACACCTTAATTTTATTTTTGGGAGATCATAAAAACAAAATCTGGCTCTAAAGGAGGAATTGTTCCACTCCTTGCAATGAAGAATCTTTTAAAGGGGGTTTCTGGTCATTCTGCCTTACTTTGTTTCTGTTCTCTCTTCAGTGCAGCCTTTGGCTGTTGCAAATAGCCAGCAGAGATGCATAGTCTGCATTACAAGTGTGCCAGGGAGGGGATGTCTCTGCTCAGATCCTGCTCTTCCGTTTGATAGAACCTTCATCCCTACTTCATGCAACTCCCATAATAGAACTTTGCTCTTCATTAACAACAGATGATGTCTGGCTGTAAGTTGCATGCCTAAAAATGGTCTTCCCAACAAAGACCCACCTGTGGGATTTTGTAGGTTCCCAACATGGTTGAAATCTGGAAGGAGATGTCAAGAGGTTCCCCTTCGAGAACAGTCACTGTGTTCCTCTGCCTTCCACAGTTGTAGTTGGGAACATTGGCCTCCCGCTCCGAAAGCAGGTCCAGCAAAGCCTCTGAGGTCGTTTGTGCTCTGAAATAATTGTCATAGATGTTGTATCCCAGGGTGACATTGAATGAAATGTAGGGATTCTTGTTGATTGCTTGGATTACAAAAAGGAAGGACAGCATTTTCTAGTATTCTGATAATGGTTTCCTGAAAGTATGAATATATTAGGACATAACCAGTGGAAGTGGCATGTTATTTAACTGTTCTTTCAATAATTGTGTTTCTAATCCACCTAAGGCTAAGAGATTTGGAGGAATTTTCAAATCTCAAAAAACAAACACACAAACAAAAAACCCCTCACCTATCTCAACGGAACTCTGGGATTCTTTCCATTTTTTTTATTTTTAGATGCTGAATGCATATTTTGTCTGAGTTAGTCTAATTATTGTTAGCTTTCTCTAATTCTTTTTTAAATTTATATTTATTAAGAATTGTTTAAGAAAATGAAATATTAATCGAAAGAAAGAAAGAAAGAAATAGAGAAAGGGAGAAAAGGTCCAAGAAATTAAAAAAAGAAAAAGAATAAAACCTGATTTCCCACCCTCTTTTCAACAGAAAATTTTTCAAATATGTACTTATTCTATGACAGAATGTAAACTGAATGCCAGTCACCCAAATTATCTCCATCTCTATTTAATATCAAAAATTAATAGTGCATTCAGACATGCACATTTAATCTATTCATCCTCTGTTTCAAATCCTTAAAACTTTATACATTTTTGTTATTTCATGTTCTCATTTGTACATAATTCAATTTCAAATTCAGTTTTGGCTTATTCTTCATCTTGTCCTTATACTTGCTGCTGCATTAAGATTTCAGACTGACTTTCTAGCTCTTTCTGTACCTTTGTCAAATTGGAAGTGTGACCTATTATTCCACATAAATGTACAATCATTAAAGGACAGACAGAGACACCCAAACAACACCCAAAATGAACAACTATGATTGTTAACAAATGGAACATCTCTCGTCCATCCACATTCTATCTCTGCTAAGAGGATGTCAAGAAAATCAGATGCTGTTTTTTTTTTTTTTTTAAGCTGGAGTCCGAGATGGCGCTGCCTTGGGAGGAGAGGTGATAGACGGCTGAGCCTCTTGTTGTTTTTCAGGCCTCCTGCGGCAATATTCTGCCGTTTCCAGCCCTGGAGGCGAGGTGTGATGCAATCACCTTGCTGGAAAAAGGAAAGCACCCCGAGGATCCGGAGGCTTGAAAGAGGGCCGTGGTTTGGCAGCCCCGAAGCCAATGACTCAGCAGTTTGAGAAGAAGCAGGGAAGTGAGAAAGAGTGGAAGAGAATTTAAAGACTTTCTGAGCCACTGCGCCAGCGGGGTGCTAAGCAGATGTGAAAGGAGCGGCAGCCAGTTATCGGGGGTGGTTTTGGCAACAAATATTTTTCTTTCTTTCTTTTCTTTTCTTTTTTTTTGTTACCCCTTTTGTCTTTTGCTGCCGTGGATGCTGATTAGAGGCTTAAATGGACTTGTCTACGAATATGACATGATTGGTGGAAGCTTTCTCTTCCCTAAAAAAGTTAGTGTATTGATTTGCGGACTTATAGAAACTGACGGATATTGATGTGACTCCTTCTTTCTTTTTTTTTTCTACCTAAAGAGCGGAAGTGAAATTATTAGAAGGAAGTACGGGGTTTGTGATAAAGTATCTGGGAAGGAGTTAACCTGTGGTGTACAGTAGTGTGGAGAAACCTCCTGGGACAAACTGAAATGTCTTTAACAATGACGTCAACTAAAACCTTAAGGAAGGCCCCTACCTTGACAGAAGCGGCCTCTCCGGTTACGACGCCACCAGGGGTTAGGAAGTCGATGGAGAGCTTACCAGCGACAGAAAAATCTGCTACAATTCAAGGGATTTATACGATGCTACAAAATATGCAGGACATAATGGAGAGGAATTTTGACAGCCTAAAGGCTGAGTTGGGGGACATGAGAGAGGAGATGAAGGAAATTAAAGGAAAATTGGGTGTTGTCCAGGTGACTCTGGATACGCATGAAGAGCGAATTAAAACAGTAGAAAAGGACTCTGAGAATATGGAGAAGCGGATGGAGAAATGGGAGCACAGGTGCACGCAAGCATCCAAGAAGCTGGAAGATGATATGGTGTACCTGGAGATGGAGAAAGCGGCCTTTTTTTTTGCGCTTTCAAAATGTGACGGAAGACAGAGAAGAACAGCTGGAAGAAGTGGTAGGAGAAATGATTGCAGACCTGGTGGGGAAAGAGAAAAAAGAGGTTCGGTGCGATATTGATGAGGCTTTTCGAGTTTATACCAATTATGCCAGGCGATACAGCCTCCCTAGGGAAGTGCATGTTAGGTTTGCCAAAAAGGCGCTTAGAGATGAAGTGCTTCATAGAGCTAGAGATCAACCAATTCAGTATAAAGGCCGTCCGGTTACAATTCTTAAGCAACTGCCAAGAAGGGTCCAAGAGCAACGTCAACACTATCAATTTGTTACTTCGCAATTGAGGAAAAAAGGTGTGACATATAAATGGCTGCTTCCAGAGGGGCTCCTGGTAATGTGGGAAGACTGAAAGATAAAGATTGAGAGTCTATGCGACGCACAAGATTTCTATAAAAATTTTTGTGGGACTAGTGATCAGGAGAGTGATGGAGAAGTGGAGAGTAGAAGTCAGAGGGAGGAGAGGAATCTGGGGGGAGTGGAGGGCGGAGGGGGGGAGGGGGGTGGAGAGGGAAAGGGAGAAGAATATAAGAGGGTAACTAGACAGACTACCAAATCTAAGGCCCCACGTAAGTAAGGATGTGTCAAGGGGTGAATTTTTTGACACTCAATGTTAATGGTCTCAATGCTCCTGTTAAGAGAAGAAAATCAGATGCTGCTGTTGTAGAAAGAAGAGACTCACGCCAGTTCTTCAGGAAAGGAAAGGTTCAGAAGGCTTAAACAAAGCAAAAGGTCTGAACCCCGAAGGGCTCATGAACAGACATATTTATACACCTCTAATTCTTAGTTATACATTGTTATACATTGTTCCTTATATGGTTACATCCTGCATATTCTTATCAGACAACAGTTTACAGAAGAAAATTACATGAAGTACGTGTAGTTTCACAGACAGGATATGGCATCCCAATCATCATCTGCCTTAAGGACAAGACTATGTTTGCTTAAACAAGGACTTTAATACATTCCTCTTTACGACAGTCACCGGGGAATACGTGCAGTTACGCTATCAGGATTATGGCTACCTTGATCAGTGTCTGCCCTAAGGACACGAATATGTTTGTTTACACAATTACTTTAGTACACTTCCTCTTTATTCCCCCCTTTTGAGACTTATATCAACTTGTGATGATGAGTCTCAACAGAGGTCTTCTTTGATTATACAGGCATCACAGGTGTCAGTTTTGGTCCCGTTCCCTTGGTTACCCCTAACTTCCTTTGAAACATTGTTACATGCGGCAGCAATACAATACACCCATAGCAACAGTAAACTTTTCTCCATTCTTCTCCTGTGCGTAGAAAGTCAGCTTCCGGAGTGACTTAGCAGGGGTCTTCATTACTGTGCATAGAAGAACCTATTTCCGGTAAGGTTCCAGCAGAGTAGCCTTTCAGCGAATATACTAAAGCTTCTTAAATAAGTCCAGCTACATTAACAAATCATATATCGCTTTTGTTTAAACGTTAACTTTGTGGGAGCCACTGGAACTTTAGACACCACCCATTCAGGTTCATCTGCTGCTTTGACCCTTGTCCAGTGGATCCATGATTTGGATTCTGCAATCTTGACAGCAAGAGGAGAGGACATAATAACAACATACTGTACGGTCCTTTCCATCCGCCTTCTAGCTGTTCCCACTTCCAATGTTTCACCCAGACTCTGTTTCCAGGTTTGAAGGGATGACACTTCTAGGAGGGGTTTGTTCCAGCACATACCCTCGAAGCTTTTCAACCTGTTTATTTAGTTCTTGTACCATCTCCATGTTCCATACTCCCCCCTTATGTCCCAAATCTGACCATCCCATCAAGTTTCGTCATAACAAAGTGGGAGGACGACCAAACATCAATTCAAACGGGGATAATCTGTACTGTTTTTGCGGTGCACACCTCACAGAATACAGTGCTAAGGGCAAAGCATCCGGCCATTTCAAATGGCTCTCAGCACATATTTTAGTAATTTTCTCCTTTAAAGTGTGGTTCATTTGTTCCACCTTAGCCCCCGACTGTGGATGGAACGCACTGTGAAACCTTCATTTACAGTCAGGTCCAGAAATATTGGGACATCGACACAATTCTAGCATCTTTGGCTCTATACACCACCACAATGGATTTGGAATGAAACAAACACAATGTGCTTTAACTGCAGACTGTCAGCTTTAATTTGAGGGTATTTACATCCAACTCAGGTGAACGGTGTAGGAATTACAACAGTTGGCATATGTGCCTCCCACTTGGTAAGGGACCAATAGTAATGGGACAATTGGCTTCTCAGCTGTTCCATGGCCAGGTATGTGATATTCCCTCATTACCCCAATTACAATGTGCAGATAAAAGGCCCAGAGTTCATTTCAAGTGTGCTATTTGCATTTGGAATCTGTTGCTGTCAACTCTCAAGATGAGATCCAAAGAGCTGTCACTATCAGTGAAGCAAGCCATCATTAGGCTGAAGAAACAAAACAAACCCATCAGAGAGATAGCCAGAACATTAGGCGTGGCCAAAACAACTGTTTGGAACATTCTCAAAAAGAAGGAACGCACCGGTGAGCTCAGCAACACCAAAAGACCCGGGAGACCACGGAAAGCAACTGTGGTGGATGACCGAAGAATTCTTTCCCTGATGAAGAAAACACCCTTCACAACAGTTGGCCAGATCAAGAACACTCTCCAGGAGGTAGGTGTATGTGTGTCAAAGTCAACAATCAAGAGAAGACTTCACGAGAGTAAATACAGAGGGTTCACCACAAGATGTAAACCATTGGTGAGCCTCAAAAACAGGAAGGCCAGATTAGAGTTTGCCAAACGACATCTAAAAAAGCCTTCACAGTTCTGGAACAACATCCTATGGACAGATGAGACCAAGATCAACTTGTACCAGAATGATGGGAAGAGAAGAGTATGGAGAAGGAAAGGAACTGCTCATGATCCTAAGCATACCACCTCATCAGTGAAGCGTGGTGGTAGTGTCATGGCGTGGGCATGTATGGCTGCCAATGGAACTGGTTCTCTTGTATCTATTGATGATGTGACTGCTGACAAAAGCAGCAGGATGAAGTCTGATGTGTTTTGGGCAATATTATCTGCTCACATTCAGCCAAATGCTGCAGAACTCATTGGACGGCGCTTCACAGTGCAGATGGACAATGACCCAAAGCATACTGCAAAAGCAACCAAAGAGTTTATGAAGGGACAGAAGTGGAATGTTATGCAATGGCCAAGTCAATCACCTGACCTGAATCCCATTGAGCATGCATTTCACTTGCTGAAGACAAAACTGAAGGGAAAATGCCCCAAGAACAAGCAGGAACTGAAGATAGTTGCAGTAGAGGCCTGGCAGAGCATCACCAGGGATGAAACCCAGCGTCTGGTGATGTCTATGCGTTCCAGACTTCAGGCTGTGATTGTCTGCAAAGGATTTGCAACGAAGTATTAAAAAGGGAAAGTTTGATTTAGGATTATTATTCTGTCCCATTACTATAGAGTCCATTGGGAAATATGTCATCGGTATGGTTCCTGGTGGCAAGAAGGGCCCTTGCCGCGGATTGACCCTTGCACACGTTGTACACTGAGATGTTATGCGCGCTGCCATGCCTGTGAGTCCATCAATGAAATAATCCCTTCCCAATGCCATTTCTAATCCTGTCTTCCCCATATGAGTAGCATCATGGGATGCTTGAACCAACGTCCAGGCCACAGAGGCTGGCACGAAGATGCGTTTGTCTGGTAACAGAACTTGTGGATTCTCGATCATCATTGCTTGGTATTTAAAAAGCCTTTGATTGCTTATCCATAAATGTCCCTTATTATCCAGAATAGACTGAACAGCATGAGGAGTATGAACGTTAACAGGACATGAGAAAGTTAGCTTGTTACAATCTTGCAAAAGGAGCACTATAGCTGCTAAGATCTTTAAACAATGTGGCCACCCTTGCGCCATACCATCCAGCTGCTTGGACAGATAAGCCACTGGTTGCTGCCACTGCCCCAGCTGCTGTGTCAACACTCCCAATGCAACATTCTTTTTGGTATCTACATATAGATTGAAAGCCTTCTTGAAATTGGGTAAAACCAAAGCTGGTGCTGCTGTAAGAGCAAGCTTAATGTCCTTAAAAGCCCTTCTTTGTTCTCCTCCCCACTGAAAAGGTTCAAAGTCACCCCCCTTTGTAGCTGTATAAAGCGGAGCTGCCATCAGTGCAAAATTAGGTATCCAAATTCTGCAAAAACTAGCCAACCCCAAAAAACCTCACAGCTGCCTTCTGTTTACTGGTTCCGCAATGGCTAGAATTGCCTGTTTCCTTTCTTGTCCTAGGGCTCTCTGACCATGCTTAATATCATATCCCAAGTATCTTACTTTCTGCTGTACCAATTGTGCCTTCTTTCTGGATACCCGATAACCACATTTCAATAACAGAAGCAACAGAGTTCTCGTATTTTCCCAACACAAGTCCTCTGTCTTGCCTGTTACCAAGACATCATCTACATACTGTAAAACTATATCCCCAGGTTGTCAGGGTACATAATGCTGCAAGTCCTTTCCTAGGGCAGTACCAAACAAGGTGGGTGAATTTTTAAACCCCTGGGGAAGTCGAGTCCATGTGTATTGCCTCTTCTGACCTGTCCCCGGGCTCTCCCACTCAAATGCAAACAATGGCTGACTAATCTTGTGGATTGGGATTGTGAAAAAGGCATCCTTTAAGTCTATTGCTGAGAACCACCTAGCAGTCAGTGGAATCAAACTAAGGAGTGTATACGGGTTTGGCACAACAGGATGTATGGTTTCTGTTATTGAATTTATAATCCTTAAATCTTGCACGGTGCAAAAATTTCCATCTGGCTTTTTGATTGGCAAAATGGGAGCATTCCAAGGTGACTGAATGGGCACCAAAATCCCTGTTTTAAGGTATTTTTGAATGCTTTCATATATCGCAGCTACAGCCTCATTAGAGCATGGGCACTGACGAATATGAACTGGCGAAGCCAGGGGCTTCACCTCCACCTTTATCGGAGGGTGATAAGCTGCAAATCTGGGAGGGTTATCCTCTGCCCATATACCTGGAACCTCGAATTCCCTCCATTTCTCCTTAGCTCAATAGCTGACTTAGCTACCATGAGTCTCCACATTGCTTCAGGCTGGTGTTTTATTTTAAGTTTCTGCTGACCCTCGTCAAAAGAGATTGTGGCTCCTAGTTTGCTAAGCAAATCTCTGCCTAATAAGGGGATTGGGCACTCAGGGATGTATAAGAACTCATGTTGAATTTGAGATCCATTAAAAATACATGTGACTGGTTTTAGGACCTGCCGTCCCAATATCTGTCCTGACACTCCTTGAACCTGTATTTGGTGGGATCCAGGTGCTGAAACTGGGCTATTTACAACTGACCTTCCTGCTCCCGTATCTACCAAAATTGTCGTCTTATAGCCCCCTATATTCATAGTTACCAAAGGGTCAGGGGGTGCCTCCTCTAAGCCCGGTCCCCGTCAATCCGTCCAACTTGTCTCTGCCAATCCAATCCCTTCTATCTCACGTTCACTCTCCATTCTTCCTCTACCTCCTCGGCTCCCTCTGGATCCTCTACCTCTCAAGGGAAATCCAGTCTGTGTCGTGCCTACAGACCTTCCTCTTTTAAAACCTGTCCTTCCTCTCCAGCCTTGTCCTCTCGTCCCTCGTTTCGGACATTCCCTATGCCAATGACCTTCTTCCCTACAATACGCACACTGGTCTGACCCAAGCAGCGTCTTTCCTTGTAAAGCTACCGCCAACAATTCTGTTTTCCTCTGCATTTGTGCTTCTCTCTCTTTCTTCTCTACTTTGTCCCTATTAACATACACTTTCCTTGCCACTTCCAGCAATTCACTGGTATTCTTTCCCAGAGCTCCTTCCAACCTCTGTAACTTCTTCCTTATATCACCATAACTTTGTGCTATGAATCTCTCATTCAACATAGGTACATTGTCTGCGTGTCTCGGATCTATCTGCGTATACAGCTCATAAGCCTCTATCAGCCATTGAAAAAAACTCTCTGGGCTTTCATCTGCTCCCTGCATTACCAAAGACGGCTTAGACATATTCACAGGGGTTTTTCCTGCCTTCCGAACTGCCTCTACTGTTAAATTCTGATATTCCCACAACAATGTCCTTTGCACTGCATCCCTAATGTTCCAATCTGGATCCTGCTCTGGTGCCTTTGTCTGTAACTCTGCCTGTTGTCAAGCCCTTCGGGCTCGACAATTCACGCAGGGGTCCTGTCCACGCCCGCGGATACGGCACCAGCAGCAGAACGGCCGCGCGAGTCAGCTGGGAGCCTCTCCACGCCCGCGGCTCCCCTGGCAACAGCAGGGCAGCCGCGCGAGTCAGCTGGAAGCCTCTCCTCTTTCTGCAGCTATTCCCACGGAGCCATCGGGTCGGCCTGCGGGCGTGCGGGCGGGCAGCCGCCTCCTCCCCCAAGACTTCTCAGCTGCCTGCTCCGCGGTGGCGGCGTTGGGCAGCCTGCAGCCACACCTGGGTGACGGGGGCTGGGGGGGGGTCGCGGCGCGGGGCGACAGGCTGGTGGGAGGGGACGGTTCCGAGGCTCCAGGTCAGGGGGTAGGGGGGATTTTGAGTTGCGCCTACCTGTGCGCTGTTTGGTCCGTAGGGCCAGGGGGAAAACCACGGTGTGGGGGATTGGGAAAAGGGGTGGGGTTTTATGCAGGCTTGGGCGGATGCTGGTCTGCTCGGGGAAGGGCGGAGCTGATTGCCCAAGGATTGAAGAGTGCGTTGGGGGTGGGCAACTCCCAACGCTGACTTTGTTTCGCATGGACTTTCTGAAGTAAAGAAAACTCCTGCCGTCAACCGTTCCACGTTGTTGTCGTTTGATCTTTGTTGCTGGGGACGTGGACGGGTTTTTGACACCTGTATATTCTGCGTGTTAGGGTACCTGTCTACAACACACTTTCTAACTGTGGCTCTCCACTTCTCCTTCTCCTCTGGAGTTAATAAAGTATTCAATAACTGCTGTACATCCTGCCATGTGGGGTTATGGGTTTGCATGATAGTCTAAAAGTCATTTTCTCTTCCTCAAATAGCACCTTTTTCTTGTTATCGGACACCTTGGTTTCGGGTATTTTTACATCCTTAAATCTTTTTGACACATCCTCTAACTTCTTTCCTTTAGATCTAGCAACACAGAGGTGAACCATCTCAGCCTGACATTGTAATAGGTCCTCTGCCTTCTCTTCTACTGCATTCCACCACTGATCTATATACTGATATTGATTGGGGTACTTCTCCTCATTTGCTGCTATCATGGCCTGAAGGTCATTGATGAGCTGATTTTTGAATGTACCCTCTGGCGGCCACCAAACTCCCATATGTGACCACTGCTTTTCACATAGAGACCTCAGTCTCTCTTTCGTCACCTTGGGATAGGAGACTTTATACTGCGTATGATTAAAATAATCATCAAAACCTTTCAACATGCATTCCAGCAGTGTGCTGGGAACACTGCTTCTCCCCCCCCCCCATTCTAAGAACACTGCCACTGACCTACGGTGCCAGACATTCCAACTGTCACCAATAGGAACTGCAATGGCTTAACCTCCCACACAGCCTAACACAGACTACTTTAGGATTGCCGTCCCGAGTCCAGGAGGGAGATCAGTCCCCCTCTCCTATCTTCAGGTGAGATAGGTACTTTACAACTTTAACATATACACAGCTTAACAAGGACTACTTTAGGATCACCGTCCCGAGTCCAGGAGGGTGATCAGTCCCCCTCTTCTATCTTCAAATGAGATAGGTACTTTTCCCCTTTAACACATACTTGCCTGAGGCGTCTTCATACTTCGTCGTCTCCCCGTCCTGGCCAGGATTCGCATTCAGACCTCCTTTCCTTCCCTCAAGGGATCTTGGACTAGCCGTCAGCACTGTTAGCTCCACAGAGGTGTCACTGCTGTCTCCCAGAGGTGCTTTCCCCCGTGGCGCCTGGAGAATGTTTCAGAAGTGGCCTGTCATCAGGTCCGAGGGGTCGGTCTGCCCTCAGCAAAACATCACCTCTCAATGAAGTCCCTTCGTGGTCGCCATGAAACTGTTGTAGAAAGAAGAGACTCACGCCAGTTCTTCAGGAAAGGAAAGGTTTATTGTGCAGGTTCAGAAGGCTTAAACAAAGCAAAAGGTCTGAACCCCGAAGGGCTCATGAACAGACATATTTATACACCTCTAATTCCTAGTTATACATTGTTACACATTGTTCCTTATATGGTTACATCCTGCACATTCTTATCAGACAACAGTTTACAGAAGAAAATTACATGAAGTACGTGTAGTTTCACAGACAGGATATGGCATCCCAATCATCATCTGCCTTAAGGACAAGACTATGTTTGCTTAAACAAGGACTTTAATACATTCCTCTTTAAGACAGTCACCGGGGAATACGTGCAGTTACGCTATCAGGATTATGGCTACCTTGATCAGTGTCTGCCCTAAGGACACGAATATGTTTGTTTACACAATTACTTTAGTACACTTCCTCTTTACTACAGCTTGAAAGTCAAGAAAAACAGAAGATCTTTACTGATTATTTATTTGAGAATTTCAGATCAGGTTCATCAGCTGAAAAGGATGAACCAAGGATGAAATGAGACAGAAAGAGAGGAAAAAATAGCAGATCAAAGAGATCATTCATTATAAGAGAGGTGACTGAACCTTTAGAACTTAGGGTGGAATGGAGAGGCTCTCGTTCTATACATGAAATTTGACGTACAAAGAAATTTGAGTCAAAGGAGATTTGTTGAAGCTTAATGGTAGAAGCAGCATCCTCGTAGCAGAGACAAGGCCACCAATGAAAAACTCTCCTGGCTTGTAATAGTTCTGTGGGTGCATCTCGTCCCTCTTCAGAGTCAGGAGGCATTTGGCTCTGAGACTTGCCAGAATTTCCTGGGGCAGCAGAAGGAGCAGCAAGACTTGTGTTCCTGATGGCATATCCATCCTTGCTTTGAAGGCACAGCAATATAAAGAGGTGGAAGAAACCAGAGTCCTCTTCCAAGAGGGGTTTCCTAATCCAGACAGAGTCCAGACAAGCCTTCACATCTGCAGCTCCTACCTGTATTAAAATCCTTCAACGTTCTCTCTTTCTCCAGGGCCATTTACGCCCCCAAGATTTTTCAGTGCAAAGAGATTAGCCAACAAAGCTTTGATATGATATCGAAGTGGAAGTATGTTATGGCTGTTTTTGTGTGATACCTGAAAGCAATCCAAAATGTCTTTTGAGATTTAGCACTGAGAGAAGAAATAAATCACTATGATTTGGATAATGGCCACAAAGAAAGACATCATCTGTCTGAACTCTAAGTGAGTCAACAAGCAGGTGCCAGTTAGGAGGAGTCACAGATGGGGTGAAACTCTGAAGATGAGACAAGGAGTGAGATGGGAGAAGTTTCTCCCAAACATCCCTTAGAAAATCTCTTGATACATTCCAGTCTCAAGAGAGACTTTTGGGATGAATCTGAAATGTCAATCGTCAGTATGGAGACAATGAATCCTGATTTGTGGTGGCTTTTGGCTTCCTTTAAGAGATGGGTGGCTGCTCTTGTTCACTGACTACTTTTTCTCTCTTATCATGTACCAAACCAGAACAAAATCCCTGAAAATTATTTTTTTATTCAATATAATCATTAAAAGTTTGTTTTCAGGTTCTGCTACTGGGACATTTCAAGACATCTCACAGAAAGTGGTTCTGGGCAGTGTACCAGAATCCAGTAAAATAATAAATACATCTGAAGGCAGTGCTGGTTCAGCTTGAACTACCCTCCCAAAGAATGGAGGGTATGAGATGGAAGAATGAGAGGGTTGTGAACACAATTTCCTCAAGGGTTTTCTCCCTTTGCTGAGTCAGTTTCCTGAGCCTGGAATTTCCCACTCAGCACAGAAGACACAGAAGCTTATTTTACCACGTTCAAAAAAGTTCCTACCTCTTGTAAATGGCCTGAGAGTGAACGCATTGCCAGATTTCCCATGTTTAATGGGAAAGGCCTTGAGAGCTTATAGTAGTTCTTCCAGCAAGAGAAGGAGTGGAGTACTGTCGTGTCAATGAGATAATCCTATATAGATATGATGCCTTCCTGTAAGCAGACTTTTAGGAGCCACACCTATAACAAACACAAAGGGGTTCATGAATGGTGGGCAAGATTGGAAGACCTAGGCAGGAAATGGTTGAGGCCAGAGGAAAGAAGCAAAGAAAAAGTGGTATAGGAGGTAGTTTTGGAACAGATACTCCAGATCTGTATTCTACAGATAATCCCTACAAAAGTGAGGTTTTGAGTGCAAGAACGCAACCCAGAATCAGATCAATTGAATTGCCTGAGAACTACATGGCAGGAAAAAAGTCAGAGGATGTTTGGAAGTGAAGATGCAGAAAAAGAGTGGAGAATAAGAAGAACTGTTCCAGAAAGCAGGAACTTTAAGAAGCTAGAAGAGAAAATTCAAAGGAATAAAGAAGACTTTAGCTCCTGCCCAAATAAAGGAAGACAATGGGAGGTCAGAGGGACCTGTAGTTGTTGCAACTGTGGGAAAAGTGGCCATTTGTCCAAAAACTGCAAAAGAGAAAAAAAGGAATGGCAAACTCCAGGCTAAGTGGCAGGGTCCTTACATATTACAGAGCAGTGGGCAAGCAAATGGCAAAATTGATTTGGGAGACAAAAATAATAATAATGAAAATCTACCATTTCAGCCTCCAGAGAAAATGGCACCATAGAGCTGAACCTAGGATGGCTTTGCTAGCACTAAAGGAAAGGCATCCATAATCATTGGATGAAGCTTGAGAATTGATACTGCAACCATCCCATGGAAAAAAAAATGTATGAATACGGACCCAGGAGATAGTCATAAGAAAGAGAAAGGAAAAATGGAACTGTGGGGAAAGTGGTCATTGGTCCAAAGACTGTAGAAGCGAGAGAAAAAAGGGGAATGGCTGCAGTAATGCAAGGGTCTCTTGGAAAAACAATATTATCTTAACAAAAGTTAATGGGGCCATTTTGAGAGGCTTAGTAGATACTGGGAGCATTGGTGCAGCCTCATTTAGTAAACAAGGCAGCTTTACACCTTTTACAAATGTCTCTGGGTGGACTGAGATGATTGCATTGGTCAAATCCAAATTACAAGCACAGGGAAAGGAACAGGTAATAGCGGTAGAAGTTATACGTAACTTGCTATGTAGCCTATTAATTGGAATATATATTTTACACTTAGTAAGTTACACTTAAAGAAAATTGTACTCAGAGAAAAGGACTCAAGAAGGTGACTAAAATAGTGGGAGTAACTACAAGGGCCCAGTCTAAGGGGGGAAAAAAAACAAGGATGGAGCAGAAACAGGAAGGGAGGGAAGCTGGGATTCTTCCTAGCCTTACTGATTTAATAGGAGAAGTAAGATGTCCTAAGGGACGCGGTGACTCAGTGGGTTAAGATGCTGAGCTTGTGGATCAGAAGGTCGGCAGTTTGGCGCGTCGAATCCCGAGTGCCGCGTAGCAGAGTGAGCGCCTGTTACTCGTCCCAGCTTCTGCCCACCTAGCAGTTCGAAAGCACGTAAAAATGCAAGTAGAAAAATAGGGACCACTACGGTGGGAAGGTAACAGCGTTCCGTGCGCCTTTGGCGTCTAGTCATGCCGGCCACATGACCATGGAGAAGTCCTCGGACAAGCGCTGGCTCTTCGGCTTTGAAACGGAGATGAGCACCGGCCCCTAGAGTCGGAAACGACTAGCACGCATGTGCGGGGGAACCTTTACCTTTACCTTTTTTAAGATGTCCTAGAAAGGAGAAAGCTTTATGTAAAAGAATCCATGACAAAGTGAAATGGAGAAAAAAAACATTCAAATATTAGCTATAAAATGTTTGGAACTGTTTGATTGAAAATACACAAGGGACAAAAAGCTCAGTTTTCTTTCATGAGGATAGAAATGGATTCAAATACAATCAGTTACAACTGTAACGTGGACAGTCAAATATTTAAAATAAAAATACATTAACATTATTATTACTATTATTATATACTCCAGATTTCTGCTTACATAAGCACTCCTAGCGGTTAATGGTTTAAGAATGCATCAGCTCTATGCACTCTGCCTAAGAAGGATTTTTCTGGTAGTAAGTTAAGAAACTTACTACAATCAATATATGAAAAAACAATGGCAACAATTTGCCTTAATGATCTTAAAATGGAAATTAACATAGAACAAAGTATACAACAAGATGATACAATATCACCTATCCTTTTCTCAGCCTCCCTTGAAGAAGTATTTCACAAACTAGACTGAGCAAAAGATGGAATAAAAAATCAATGGCACCTATTTAAATCACAATATTTGCAGATGATGTTCTCTTCTCACAAGATGCAGAAGAACTACAAAGATATATACAAGAGCTGCACAAAGCAGGAGAACCATTTGGCTTAAAAATAAACCTGCAAAAGATCCAGGTTATGTTTAATAAATTCACCAAAGAAAGAACAATTTTTATATCTGGAAAAGAATTAGATGTAGTAGACCACTACATATATCTTGGCCAATGGATTCGGTGGAAGGTGATACAATAAAGG
This sequence comes from Daboia siamensis, assembly GCA_024449315.1. Lineage (NCBI taxonomy): Eukaryota > Metazoa > Chordata > Lepidosauria > Squamata > Viperidae > Daboia > Daboia siamensis. The sequence goes on from JAKJMR010016261.1 coordinate 34,762, forward strand.
AAATTGAACAGCGTGTTAAATATGGCTGACAGGCCTTTGGCAAGCTAAGTAATTTTCAAAAACAGCCTCCCCCTATGCCCGAAGAGAAAAGTTTTCAATCAGTCTGTGCTACCTGCTCTAACATGTGCTGGTGAAACATGGACAGTAACCTCACAATCGATACAAAAGCTAGGAGGGGCACAAAAAGCTACGGAAAGGTACATCCTCGGCATTACAAGATGAGACAGAAAGACCTGCACATGGATTAGAGAACAAAGGAAAGTATACAATATCATCAAGAGAGTAAAAGGATTGAAATGGAAATGGGGTGGCCACATAGCAAGAAGAACTGATGGCAGGTGGACCAAGGTAGTCATAGAATGGATCCCACTTGATAAAAAGCATCCATGAAAGAGACCCAAAACTAGCTGGATCAACAACACCAGCAAGTATTGCAGGCCCAATTGGCAAAAGAAAGCTCAGGACAATATATGTTGCAGTGGATGGACAATAGCTAAAATGATGATGATGATGATGATGAACTTAAGAAACGAGGATAAGAGGATACTTTTTGTGTGAACTTTATACTTTGCTAGTAGAAAACACTAAGAGACTCTCAGCCAAGACAAATCAGTTACTATTTTTTTAATTTATATTTGGGGGAAAAAGATATATAGATATAAAGTAATATACAATAAAAGCACTAAAAATGCTTAAAGTTAAAAATGTAGAAATTAAAATAAGAAAAAGAAAAGGTGGGAAAAAAGAAAAAACAGTTATGTATATTATTAATAGTCCCTGGTATACTAATAAATGCCATGTAGTATAATCAATAAAAATATTACTGTAAAAATCCTTTGTGGCGTCAAATGCTCAGTAAATACAATTTTTTTGGTAAGCCACTTTTTATCTCCAATCTGTTGAGATCATTCTAACGTTTTTAGGAATAAGGTGTTTCTTCATCCATGCTTAGAGTATCTCCAAGATGCCCACTTTGAAAATATTTTTGAGCTTTCAATAGAGATATTTCATGGGTTCCACTTTTGCAATGGATCCCATCAAATAAGAGAGCATCTCAGGTGCCTTTGAGGCAGCCAAATAGTTTGGTCCACAATGATCGATTAAAATGTACATACGTTGCAGATACAGTCATTAGTGTGAAGACAAAATCCAGTCTCAAGTCATGAGAAATCCGTAGGATAGTCATTACTTAATACTTCATGGAAAGTCAGAATCACAGCCTCCAGCCAAAGACTGAACATCAACCATTCTTATAATTCAGAAACCAATTGTCAGGTCCCACCCCAATCCACATCTTAGGAAAGAAGAACTCTTGAAGACAGAATTGTTCAAAAAGGAACTTTTACTAAGACATAATTGTCAGTGGAAAATCTAGACAGAATCTGAAAACTGTGTTACAGGTTGGTACTTTTAAAGTGTCCCCGAGTGAACCCGCCCCCAGTCCATTTGGTCAGTCCCGGATCAATAAAGGTTCAGGTGTCAAAACCTTCCAAGGGAAAAGGGATCTTCCATGCCTTTACGACATTTCCTTCCTCCCTTTCAGATTCTAATCGGAGATACAAACCAGGTCTCTCCCCCCCTCCCTTTCTTTGTTCTTCTCAGTTCAAAGGTTCTTCCCCTGGTTTAATGACGGCCTCCGGGCAGGCTGAAATAAACACCCTTGCAACAAATGGATAAGGATAGCCAATTAACATCTTCTCTTCTCCTCCTTGGAAATGGCAGAATCCAGTGAGGGATGTAAGATTTTAGAACATACACATAGGGATTTATGAATGGGATATAAATGGATTCTGACACCAATCAGGTTTTGAGAATTGGGAACAAACTAAATCTTGCTCATTGTACTCAACAGATAAGCACAACTGAATATGTTCTTTTGGAAAGGCTAGTGGAAATCACTCAAGAAATTGGCAACTTTTTTATTTAATCAAGCAGAAAACATATTTAAACAAATCATTAAAATAAATATCTTAGTTACTAAATTACACTTAGCTTAAGTTATTCCTCTCTACTAGGACCAAAAATAGAAATTCATATCTCAAAATCAGGTAAACTGGGGAATCCATAATCATTTCTTCGCCTCAGAGAGGCAACGACCTCTCTGCAGCAAGGAATAGAACATAGAATTATAGAGCCAGAAAGGACTGTGGAGGTCTCCTAGTGTAATTCCCCTGCTCAAGCTGGATGGAAAATTGGGGTGGGGTTTGAAAGGGTTCTTTTAATGTAATGTTTCATGTGGGAAATCCTCAGATCCTGTCTTACTATCCTGCTATCAATACCTTCCAATAAAAGCTCCTGTTGAGACAATGCAAGTTTCAAGAGTTCTGCTTTCTTGGGAGGTTTAACTGAGGCAGGTCCTCACATTAGGCAGGATCTGCAAAGTGGTAAACCTGGAGGGAAGAAAACCCCTACCATGGTGACCATGCAAAAGATGTCTAACCATGGCGGAAAGAGGGAAGAGAGTGAGTGTTCAGCAGAGGCCCCCTGAAGGCTTGCCCAAGCAACAGCTGCTCTGACTTTTCTAGCTCAGCAGAAAAGGTGGAAACTGGGGAGAACCTTTTGAAGCTGTGGTGGTTGATTGATGTCAGGAAGAAAGAGGACTGGGAAGGAAGATCCTGGAAAATAACCATCCACCACAGCAGTCACCAGCCGGGTTGGAAACATGTAATGGAATGGTCACTCAACCTCAGAGAGGAAGAGGATGAAAGACTGACCTAGTTCAACCTCTTCCTTAAGCAAGTTATAAGTCTGATGGTGGAGGCTTTTAAAAACCTCAAAGAGGAAGAAATGGATCCCTGCCAAGGCAGGGTCGAGAGAAGGCTGAAGGACGAAGAGGAAAAGGGGAAGAGTGAACCTGCCAACCCAGGCACTTCTACCAGTGCCACAGACACCGCAGGGGCCATAACTGCAGGGGCGACCCTGGATCAAGCCACATTGAATGGGGGCAATGGATGCAGAGCCAGAAGGAGGGGAATTTGCCACCCTGAGCATAAAATTCTCCCCCAGGAGTGATGGGGATCCTCAGCAATTGGGTTTCTTCCTGGCTCAAGTCCTGAACTACATGCAGGAGTATGGCCGGGAGATCTCCAGTGAGAGCGGCTGGGTCAGAGTCATCACCATGGCCCTAGAAGGTGCAGCAGCTCGGTGGATGGTCACCCTACACAATGCCAATGCTCCTGAGCTGTGAAACTTCAACCAATTCATGGCAGTGCTGAGACAGAGATTTGAAGATTCCTTAGCTGATTGGAAGGCTAGGGATCACATTAAGACTGTTAGGCAGGGCCGATGCCCAGTGGGCCAAATACACCAAAGAGTTCCGGGATCTGGCTTGCCGTCTTAACTGGCCAGAGGACATCCTGATGAGTTGTTTCAAAGACAGACTGAATGATGATCTCTACCATGCTTGAATTGCTCAAGGAGCCCCTGCCCACCTCCATGACTGGTGTATTTTAGCCGAGGAAGCAGAGATCGACCAAGCCCAAAATCAACATCATTTTGGTTGAGCATGGAGGTGCTCCCCACCAGAGAGGAAGAGAGAGGTGATGAAAGCCCCTGCAGCAGCTTGCTTTAAGTGTGGTAAAGAGGGCCATCAGGCTGCAGAGTGCCATTCAAAGACTCTGGTGAGAAAAGGAGACCAGCCTGGGGGCAAACCCCTGAAAAACCCCTAGCACCCCAGAAAGATGGTGATGAAAAGTGCCAAGGTTTCTGGAGTTCCAACCCCCTGAAAAATTGGGAGGGGGAACTCCAACTCCACCAGATAAGGAACCAGAGACATCCGACAGCGACTCTGATGATGAGCCCCTGGTAAGTGGACCCATCAGACCCATTACCAGGCCCATAGAACTGGTGATCCCAGGGATGGAGGAGAAGGTAGCCCTGAAGGCTTTATTGGATTCGGACTGCCCCAGATGTTTAATAAGCCCAACCCTAGTGGGAATTTTGGGAATCTCTATGAGGAAACTGAAAAAGCCCATTTTGTTTGGTCAGTTAGATGGGTCTATTGCAGGAGGCGTCCCAGCCACCCTCGCCATGAGGACAATAGAACTTACCATGGGGGACCACACTGAGATTTTGACTTTTATAGTGGCCCCCGGCATGGAATGGCCTCTAATCCTAGGAATGGCATGGTTAAAATAGTGGAACCCATGAGTGAATTGGAGGACAGGAGAATTGAGATTCCCAAATGGCAACCCCACTCACCCAATAGCCACCACAGTGCCAGAGTGAAGTGTAAACCCAAAGTGGTGGCAGCTGTCAATGATAAGGAGTCAGAAAGCATACCAAGGCAGTACCAGGACCTGGCTGATGTTTTTAGCAAAAAGGGGTCTGATGAATTGCCCCCTCACCGTCTCACAGACTGTGCCATTGAGATGGTCCCTGGAACTAAGCTACCAAAGCCCAAGCTCTATTTGCTCCCCCCCCCCCCAAGAGTTAGAGGAGCTGCGCAAGTTAATAGATAAAAAATTGGTGTGTGGTTTCATTCAACCGTCAAGACCAAAAATGGCTGCCCTGGTGCTATTCTGTAGGAAGAAAGATGGGTCTCTTTGTCTCTGCATAGATTATAGATGCTTGAATGCAGTATGTGTGGACAATGTTTACCCCTTGCCACTCATGAAGGACATGCTGGCCCATCTCTCAAAGGGAAAGATTTTTTTTACAAACTGGATCTGCAAGAAGCGTATTACTGGGTTAGAACCAAGGAGGGGGATGAATGGAAGACTGCATTTTAAGTGTTCCCTGGGATGTTTCCAGTTCAAAGTGCTCCCATTTGGGCTCCAAAGGGCGCCAGCCATCTTTATGCAGCTGATTAATGAGGTTCTCCATGAGCATTTGTACAAGGGGTTTTTGGTGTATTTGAACAATATCTTGATCTACACTGAAATGAAAGCTGAACATGTTAAATTAATCAGAGCAGTTTTAAATAAGCTTTGTGTAGCAAAATGTTATGCCAAACTTCTGAAATGTGAGTTCCATAAAGAAAAGATTGATTATTTGGGCTACCAGTTTTCCCACAAAGGGATGGAAATGGGCCCAGAAAAGGTGTGAGCAATGCTGGAGTAGGCGCCACCATGCATCCGGAGGCAGCTGCAAAGTTTCCTGGGCTTTGCTAACTTCTATAAGCAGTTCATCCCCTCCTTCGTGCAGATCGCGCTCCCCATTACTAACTTGCTAAAAATAAAGGGGGAGGACAAGCCAAAACCTAGCCAGTTGCTGAAATGGGACTATAGAATGCAGGGCAGCATTTAAGAATTTAAAAAGGCTTTTCTTTGTGGAATCGGTCCTTAAACACCAAGATCCAGACAAACCGTTTGTCATCCAGGCTGATGCCAGCAACGTGGCGGTGGGGGCAGTGCTGCTCCAGGAAAATCAGGAAGGCCAGTTATAACCCTGTGCCTATACCTCAAAGAAACTCACAGAGACTGAGCAAAGATGGGCAGTCTGGGAGAAGGAGGCTTATGCTGTGTGCTGGGCCCTCCTCACTTAGAGGCACTTCCTAAAAGAGAGTAAGATCCCTTTCCAAGTATGGACTGATCACAAAAACCTTGAAGCATTAAAGACCCCTAGGAAGCTGTCTCCCAAACAAGCTCGGTGGGCCCAGCACTTCCACCAATTGAATTTTACCCTCTGATATTTACCTGAGGGAAAACCTTTCCTGGCAGACACCCTGTCACGAATGCCACAATACAACATTATGAAAGCTGAAGTGGTCAAACCACTGCTGCCCACAAATCAACTAGCCACCCCCCTCTGGACAGCACAGCAGGCACCAAATTCAGACGAGCGCTGGAGAAAGACAAGTCGTTCCTTAGCCACAAAAATCTCTGTTCGATGCAAAATGGACTGCCATGTGTAGGGGGGAAATTATACATCTCCACAACCCAAAGATTAAAGTTCATGCAACTCTGCCACGATGCAAAACTAGCAGGACACTTTGGGTTTGTGAAAAACCCTCCACCTGGTAAAGAGACGATTCTGGTGGCCATCCCTAAAAAAAGACATTGAAAGCTATGTAACTAGTTGCCCCATTTGTGCAGTAGTGAAATGGAGGCAAGGAAAATGCCTGGCCTTTTACAGGCAGTAGTGAGCCCTTCAGTAACCTGGAGAGAGATTTCTATGGATTTTATTGTAGAGCTACCAGAAAGAACTGGAAACACTGTCATTTGGGTAGTGACAGATCTATTCTCCAAACAATTCCATTTCATATCTTGCCAAAAAATCCCAACTGCTAAGGTCTTGGCTAAGATGTTTGTACAACACATTTATCAGCTACATGCCCCACCCCCCAATGCATAATATCAGATAGGGGGATCCAATTCACCTCAATGTTCTGGAGAGCCTTTTTGGACTTACTGGGCATGGATCAGGGCCTGTCGTCTAGTCATCATCTGCAAACGAATGGGGGGACAGAACAAACAAACTCGGTACTAGAACAGTACTTGAGATGTTTTATAAACTATAAAGATAATTGGACTGACCTAGTGCCTTTTGCTGAAGTACCCTATAACAATGCAGTGTATTCCAGTACTGGTTACATACCTTCCCATGTGGCTACAGGACAGAGTTTCAACCCAATGCCTGAATTGCCTGTCAATGAACCCACCAACCCATCCCTGAAGGAGTGGATTATGCAATTGCAAAATACATGGCCAAGAGTCAGAAAAGCCATAAATGAGAATAGAGAGGTTTATAAAGTGCAGGCAGACAGGAAACAGATGGAGCCCAAGCCTTTTAGGGTGGGGAACAGGGTATATATCTCTCTACCAGGTTTCTGCAGTCTCTGCAGCCTTCAAAGAAATTAGGGGCAAAATTTGTGGGACCGTTCCCTATGAAATGCATCATTAACCCAGTCACAGTAGAGCTTGAACTCCCCAAAACACTAAGACAGGTTAATCCAGTGTTTCACTGTAGTTTGTTAAAGCCGGAAATGAGTTCACCCTAAAGGCCAGCTGTACCTTCCCTACCACAACCTATTATGGTAGAAGGGGAACAACAATTCCACCAAATTAAAGAAATCTTAGACTCCAGAAAACACCATGGGTCTACCCAGTACTTAGTAGCGTGGAAGGATCTCCTGGCCTTCAAAAATGACTGGGTACATAAAAACCACATGAGAGCCCCTAGATTGCTTAAACAGTTTCATGCTCATTACCCTGATAAACCTGACTAACTGCTATGTTTCATTTTCTCTCCCTGTTATTATTATTTCTTTCTCCAGGTGGATCTCTTATTTTTTAAAGGGGGCAGCATGTCAGAACCCCTATGTATTTTGTATTTCTTTCTTATGCCTTCCATTTTTGGGTTCTGCCATTCTAATGGGGGGAGGGGGGACCTATGGGTATTTTTTTGCAGTATACTTAGTTTGCTTTGTTCAATACTACTACTACTACTACTACTACTACTACTACTACTACTACTACTAATAATAATAATAATAATAATAATAATAATAATAATAATAATAATAAATTGGAAGGGACCTTGGAGGTCATCTAGTCCAACCTCCTGCTAAGGCAGGAAACCCTATACCATTTCAGACAAATGGCTGTCCAGTCTCTTCTTAAAAACTTCCAGTGTTGGAGCATTCACCCACTTCTGGAGGCAGGTTGTTCCACTGGTTAGTTGTTCTAACTGTCAGGAAGTTTCTCTTTAGTTCTAGGTTGCTTCTCTCCTTGACTAGTTTCCATCCATTGCTTCTTGTCCTGCTTTCTCTTTGAAGTATCAAAGTATCCTCTTTGAAGTATCTTTCTTGGGGTGAGAATGGAATGTGCCTCCGGCCATTTGTCTTATCTCCAGGAGAAGGGAACAAGCCGTGGAGAAACGTGACAGCCTTGAGAATGGTGCCTTATCGGTTCTTTTCCATAACAACTTGACACCTATGGATTGGTTCAATTCGAACAAGCCGGATGGACAGTGGGGTGAGGTTTGAAAGGGTTCTTTTAATGTAACATTTTGTGTGGGAAATCCTCAGATCCTGCCTTACTATCCTGTTATCAATACCTTCCAATAAAAGTTCCTGTTGAGACAATGCAAGTTTCAAGAGTTCTGCTTTCTTGGGAGGTTTAACTGAGGCAGGTACTTATATTGGTCCTTACAAAAACTGCTACAACAATGCCACTGATGTGTGTTTACTTAAGACAATAACTACTCTTAAAGATAGTAAGAGTAGATGGGTGGGGAAGTACCTTGAGGCTTGTTAATTATGAATAGTCATGTTTACATCATCTATTACCTACATATAGTTTCCTCCTCCCATTTTTCTTTACCACAAGACCCCTGGGAGGCAAATGGGCTTAGGTGACTGACTGGTTCATAGTGTCCATGGCCAGGGGGAGCAATGCACACAAGGAGAAAAGTCATATCAATGAATGGATAATGAGAAAATTTCACTTATCACTTATCACAGGCAACTTATTCTTCATAGAAGGGTTCACATGGAGGAGAAACTGCCAATACCTGGTGTGTGGAAAGAGCTTCAGGCTGAGCTGTTCCCTTAGTTCTAACAAAATTCACCCAGGAGATAAGCCTTATAAATGCATGGAGTGTGGAAAGAATTTCAAGATGAGTTGCTTCTAAAATAACTTCTGTGGGGAAATTTTCCTTTTAACTCCTTTAAAGATCAAGCCAGCCTTATGGGGTCCATAAGAGTCAACTTGCCAGAAAGCCAATAATGGAAAACAAGGTAGAAAGACTTTGGGGGTCTTTTGAGAGACTTTGGAATCCTGAATGAGGGGGTAAACCTGGGAAAAATGGAAACTGAGTTTCACTACAGCTAGAATTGTTTTAGGGTTTGGGGCTTTTTTATCCTTTTTAACTCTGTTCTCTTTATCAATCTACTCACGGCTGATGTGGTCCCCATCATCAAGAAAGGGAAAAAAACAGACCCAGAAAACTACAGACCAATCAGTTTAACCTCAATACCTGGGAAGATCCTAGAAAAGATAATAAAAAAACAGATCTGCAAACAACTAGAAGCAAACAAAGTCATAACTAGTAGCCAGCACGGGTTTGTTAAAAAAAGAACATGCCAAACCAATCTGATCTCAGTCTTTGATAAAGTTACTAAACTAGTAGACCAGCAAAATATTGTGGACATAGTATACTTAGATTTCAGTAGAGCATTTGACAAAGTAGAACACAACCTACTCCTTGGTAAGCTAGGAAAAGGTGGAATAGACAACATCATCACCAAATAGATCTGTAGCTGGCTGGCAAACCGTACTCAATGAGTGTCCTCAATGGCACTACATCCACATGGAGAGAAGCAAGCAGTGGGGTACCACAAGGTTCCATCTTAGGTCCAGTACTCTTCAATATCTTCACAGATGAGGGAATTGAAGGGGAACTCATCAAATTCACAGATGACACCAAACTGACAGGAGTAGCCAACACCCCAGAAGACAAACTCAGGATCTAAAAAGATCTTGACAGACTTCAACAATGGGCCCTATCCAACAAAATGAGTTTCAATATGGAGAAAAGCAAAGTCTTACATTTAGGTAGGAAAAACCAAAGGTACAAATACAGATTGGGAGAGACGTGGCTTAAAAACAGTAACTGTGAGAGGGACCTTGGAGTCCTAGTGGACGATCACTTGACTATGAGCCAGCAGTGTGCAGCAGCAACCAAAAAAGCTAATACAATCCTGGGTTGTATAAACAGAGACATAGAATCCAGATCACGCAAAGTATTAGTACCGCTTAATAAAACCCTAGTAAGGCCACACCTGGAATACTGCAGCCAATTTTGGTCACCATATCACAAAAAAGATGTTGAGGATTTGGAAAAAATTCAGAGAAGAGCAACTAAGATGATCAAAGGCCTGGAGACTAAAACATATGAAGAACAGCTATAAGACTTGGGTTTGGTTAGTCTAAGGAAAAGAAGAAATAGGGGAGACATGATAGCAGTGTTCCAGTATCTGAGGGGCTGCCACAAGGCAGAGGGAGACAGGTTGTTCACCAAAGCACTAGAGGGAAGGACAAGAAACAATTCTTGGAAACTGATCAAAGAGGGAAGTAACCTGGAATTAAGGAGAAACTTCCTGACAGTGAGGACAATCAAACAGTGGAACAGCTTACCCCCAGAAATCGTGGGCGCTCCATCACTGAAAAATTTTAAGAAGAGACTGGACTATCACCTATCAAGGTGATACTCTCCTGCTTGAGCAGGGGGCTGGACGAGAAGACCTCCAAGGTCCCTTCCAGCTATTCTATTCTATTCTATTCTATTCTATTCTATTCTATTCTATTCTATTCTATTCTATTCTATTTGTTGTTAGCTGCGAAGTTGAGTCCGACCCATCGCGACCCTATGGACAACGTTCCTCCAGGCCTTCCTGTCCTCTACCATCTTCTTCTATTCTATTCTATTCTATTCCAAACTTACAGTATTTTCTTTCAATACCTTTAGTAAATTTGATTTTCATTTCAATCCAGGAGTTGACCCATGGCCTTCTTGTACCTGCCTCAGCTTGGTTGAGCTACTGACTCCCCAAACCAGACCAGGATGAATTTTATCTTCCATCCTCTTCAGTCCAATTGACTTCAATACGGATATGCCAAACATGTCAGAAAGTTACAGGCTATAAATAAATAAATATAAATAAATGTCTGCTACTGGAAATTCCTCAGAAAGTCTGTTCAGGACCTCAGGAAGCCATGAAGAAGATGGAACTTGATCCAGAGCTGAAATGAAGGGAGATTGCTGAGAAAGAGCACCTCAGGAGAAAGAGAAGGATCACAAAAACCAGTGAGAGACTTGCAACACCATGTCATCTTCACTTTCTCTCTTCTCCCTAGTAGAACCCATAACTTGGGGGAATGGAAATACCAATTAATAAAGAACCATGAAAGAGATGAGATTCAGACCTCACTAATTATATTTTTAGATACCTGCCATGCTTGTTGTTAGCTGCGAAGTCATATCCGACCCACCGCAACCCCATGGACAATGTTCCTCCAGGTCTTCCTGTCCTCTACCAACTTCTAGAGTCCATTTAGGGTCACGCCTACTGCTTCAGTGACTCCATCCAGCCACCTCATTATCTGTCGTCCTCTTCTTCTATTGCCCTCAATCTTTCCCAGCATTAGGCTCTTCTCCAGTGAGTCCTTCCTTCTCATTAGGTGGCCAAAGTATTTGAGTTTCAACTTCAGGATCTGGCCTTCTAAAGAGCAGTCAGGGTTGATCTCCTCTAGGACTGACCGGTTTGATCACCTTGCAGTCCAAGGGACTCGCAGGAGTCTTCTCCAGCACCATAGTTCAAAGGCCTCAATTCTTTGGCACTCAGCCTTTCTTATGGTCCAACTTTCACTGCCATACATTGCAACTGGGAAGACCATAGCCTTGACTATATGCACTTTTGTTGACAGGGTGATGTCTCTGCTTTTTAGTGTGCTGTCTAGATTTGCCATGGCTTTCCTCCCCAGGAGCAAGCGTCTTTTAATTTCTTGGCTACAGTCCCCATCTGCAGTGATTTTGGAGCCCAGGAAAATAAAATCTGTAACTACCTCCATTTCTTCCCCATCTATTTGCCAGGAATTGAGAGGGCCAGATGCCATGATCTTGGTTTTCTTAATGTTAAGTTTCAACCCAACTTTTGCACTCTCCTTCTTCACTCGCAACAAGCGGCATATCTTAGGTTGGAATGTAAACTGATCTTTTCCAATCCTGTGGCCACTGTTGAGTTTTCCAAATTTGCTGGCAAATTGAGTGTAGCACTTTTACTGCATCGTCTTTTAAGATTTTGAATAGCTCAGCTGGAATACTGTCACCTCCACTAGCTTTGTTGTTGCTCAGCTTTTCTAAGGCTCACTTCACTTCACATTCTAGGAGGTCTGGCTCAAGCTCAGTGACCACCTCAACGTGTTTAGCAGGGACGTTAAGCTCATTCTTGTATAGTTCTGTGTAATTTTGCCACCTTTTCTTATTCTCTTCTGCCTCTGTTAGGTTCCTGCCATTTTGGTCCTTTATCATGACCATTTTTGCATGAAACGTTCCTTTCATCTCTCCAATTTTCTTGAAGAGATCTCTGGTCCTCCCTATTCTATTGTTTTCTTCTATTTCTTTGCACTGTTCATTTAAGAAGGCATTCTTATCTCTTGTAGCTATTCTCTGGAATTCTGCATTCAATTGGGCATATCTTTCTTTTTCTCCCTTGCCTTTCGCTTCCCTCCTTTCCTCAGCTATTTGCAAAGCTTCCTCAGACAGCCATTTTGCTTTCTTGCATTTCTTTTTTTTGGGGGATGGTTTTAGTTGCTACCTCTTGTACAATGTTGCAAACCTCTCTCCACAGTTCTTCAGGCACTCTGTCTATCAGATCTAATCCCTTAAATCTATTTGTCACCTCTACTGTATATTCAACAGGGATATGATTTAATTCATACCTGAGTGGCCTAGTGCTTTTTCCTATTTTCTTCAGTTTAAGCCTAAACTTTGCAATGAGAAACTCATGGTCTGAGCCACAGTCAGCTCCTGGTCTTGTTTTTACTGACTGTATAGAGCTTCTCCATTTTTGGCTGCAGAGCACATAATCAATCTGATTTCTGTGTTGATCGTCTGGTGATGTCCATGTGTAGAGCCGTCTCTTGGGTTGTTGGAAAAGAGTGTTTGCTATGACCATCATATTCTCTTGACAAAATTAGTTCGCTGATTCCTAAGATGTCGATGTTCAGTCTTATCTCTTGTTTGACCACGTCCAGCTTGCCTTGATTCATGGATCTTAAATTTCAGGTTCCTATGGAGAAAAAATCTTTACAGCATCGAAATTTCCTTTCACCACCAGATACATCCACAGCTGAGCGTCCTTTCGGCTTTGGCCCAGTTTCTTCATTCTTTCTGGTGCTACTAATACTAGCCCTCTGCTCTTCCCCAGTAGCATATTGGACGCCTTCCAACCTGAGGGGCTCATCTTTCAGCATCATATCTTTTTGTCTTTTGGTACTGTCCATGGGGTTTTCATGGCAAAGATGCTGGAGTGGGTTGCCATTTCCTTCTCCAGTGGTTCACGTTTTGTCAGAACTCTCTGCTATGACCTGTCTGTCTTGTGTGGCCCTGCACGGCATAGCTCATAGCTTCATTGAATTACGCAAGCCCCTTCACCGCGACAAGGCAGTAATCCATGAAGGGGACCTGCCAAGCTTAGAGCACTATAAAGCCCAGGAAATGACTCATATTTCTCTTGTCTTGAAGAGTTGCTTAAGCCAAATATTGGTTGACATGTGTGCTGAGGAAAAGGAGGAAAACCAATAGTTTAAAAAAACATATTTATTTGTTTGTTTGTTTATTTATTTATTTATTATTAATGTATTTGATGATTATCCTCAATTTTCATTTAACTAACAAACTTCACATATTTATTTCCTTCAGTTTTAATAAACATAAATTGTCAAGCAAATCCAAAGAAAGAATATATAACCAGTAATAATGGATAATTAGACGTTACCAGCCTAAGAAACAATTCCACAATCATTCCTCTGCTTTTGTCATTACTTGTTCCTTAGTGTTTAGATCTGGTCTCAGGATGATAATGTAGCACTTGGGAAAGAAGATGCAGCTCAGTAGTCCAGCAGCGGAGGCCAAGATGGAGAAGACCTGCACAGCCACCATGTATTTTCCTTTTGTGCTCAGGTAGGTGGGGAGGAAGGAAACACAGACACTGCAGAAGACCAGCATGCTCAAGGTGATCAGCTTGTCTTCATTGAAAGCTCCAGGCAGGTTCCTGGCCAGGAAAGCCACCGTGAAGCAAATTGGAAGAAGGAAGCCCATGTAGCCAAGAACAATATAAAACATAGTGACAGAGCCTTTGTTGCATTGAAGGATAATCTCTTCAGGCTGGGAGTGCAGATCAGAATCATGAAATGGAGGAGAAACTCCCAACCACATGGCACAGGTGAGAATTTGGACAGCAGAAAAAGAAAGGATGATGGAGTTGGCCAAGCTCTTCCCCAACCATCTTTTCACTTTATTGCCTGGTTTTGAGGCTAGGAATGCCAGCACTACTGTGATTGTTTTGGCCAACACAGATGACACGGCTACTGAGAAGACATTGCTGAACACTGTTTGTCGGACAAGGCAGGTGGCTTTCCTTGGTTGACCAATGAAGAACAAGAAGGATAAGAAGCAAAGCAGAAAGGAGACCAGGAGGATGTAGAAGAGGTCCCAGTTGTTGGCTTTGATAAGAGGAGTTTCAAGGTATTTAATGAATATGATTAAAACAAAGCCTGTGATTAGGAACAACAGTAGACAAAGGAGATGAGGATGATGCTGAGATGTTCTTCATAGGACAGGAAGGTTATTCTTTTGGGGATACACTGGACTCAGTTCTCAGTTGGATATTGATCATTTGAGCACTTGGTGCATGTTTTGGTATCTGAGAAAAGAAAGTAATACTTTTTTTCTAGTCTTTCAAATTCCAAGAAAAACTTTGGATCAGATGTGATACAGAGAGACAGAATACTCTCAGTAAATGGAATATACTTATACTACAACAACAAAAAAATCCCCAATACACACAACTATAAAAAGAACAACAACAACAACATAAAATTAAAAGAAGAGCTATCTGGTGCTGCAAACTCCCTTCTCTGAGGTAATCCACCAGATTCCTATCCTGCACTGACCTTACCTTATCCCAAATGGTTGGCAGAGGTACCAAATCTCCAGACATTTAAGAGGATGGGGGTCCTATTCAATTTCAAGGGGGAGTAAGTCCAATAGGGCAGGAACTGCAGCAGAAAAGGCAAGCTTCTGATGATCCATAAAGTGGGAATCTTTTAGGGAACAGATCATTTGAATGCCAATTATATCTGCTCTGGTGGGACAAGCAGATATCCTCAAGCAGAGAAACCCTGCAGATACCCTGGTTCTGTCTCATGGAGGGTTTGAAAGGTGAATGTAATTGCACCTGGAAAGAAACTCGGATTCTGTGGAGCCTGCACAGCAGGGGTGTCCTATGGAAAAACACATGGAAACTCAACACTGTGCATCCCTTCATATTCTGGAACATTTTTTAAATTCCAGGTGGTTTTAAAGAGCAAATCTATGAGGGTATGGGATAAAAAGATAGAAACAGAAAACTGATGGCAGAAAAAGACGTAGTGCGGCATCAAGTCTGCCCTTTGAGTTTTTTGTTTTCTTATTTATTTAATATTTTCTTTTTTTAAAAAAATAATCAGATGATGGACATATCTTTATCCCAAAAATGTTTAAACTCAGTTACTGATGATTGACTCACCAACCATTCTCTCAATACACTGCTCCAAAAATACTGGACAGAGGATAAAAGTTGTCTAAAACATGGTTGGATCCATGGAGAACCACTTGAGAAGGGTTGCAACATTGGCTATTTCAGGACAGGTTGTACAGTCCCCTTCACAATTCTATTCCACCAAGGGTCACTTTGTGTCAAATGGCCATATAAACTTGATAAATAAATTTGAAAAAAACATCTTTAGGAAGATTAATTCATAAATGAATTCAACAAGAAGAACTGAGTGTGTTATCTGTAAAGTCTTTTTACCCTGTAAAAATGAGAAGATGAAGCAATATGTTTCCATATTCTCTGGTTTTGGCAACAATTTTAAAGAGAATGAATTCAACATTGGAATCAAAGGATATTTAGTAGATTCATCTTTTATTAGTTTTCTGTTTCCCCCTTCTTTCTGTTCTTTTTAATCCCAACACTGCATGTTAGAATTTTTTTCCTTTCAGGACCACGACTATACAGTATTACTTTTTTTTTGGCTGTTATATCTCACTACAGTATTTAACAAGAAAGAAAATTAGAAAGATAAGAAAAGGTGGAAAGGAAATATCTACTTGATGATTTTATGCTGAATCGTCTGTTTGATTTTCATTGTTCCTTTAACCCAACATCTCTCCCTGTATTGTTCCTCCCAATTAGATATTTCAACTTATAAGGATATATGATCTTACTAAAGATTAACTGATTAAATAAATAATTGATCGATGCATCTATCAGTCTGTAATATAAAGTTGGCTTAGGTAAACTAAACAAACTTACATGTGTCTTTAACACGTATATTGATCAAAGTTTCCCTATGGTATCAACCACCTTCCTGAGTGGAGATGGTTCCCTCTGGACAAGGAATGCAGTCGTAGAAGCAAACTGGCTCTCCTTCTCAAGCCTGCTTGACAAATCCAGGATGGCATTTTTACACACATTTAGACTGAGGCAGAGACTAAACAGAAAAAGAAGAAATGCCAAAGAAAATATGTCAGGGCTCACCATCCATGTAAGATGGAGGTAGACATGAACATTATTAGCCGAGTAGTTTCTGGGCTTCAGGTAGGCAAATATGAAATCTCAGACCAATTCCAAAAGGTTGCAGGAGGTACAATTGCAGGCAGATGCCTCATTCAGTTCCTCCCTTTTTCTTCTGATTTATCACATTACAATAAAGTAGCTTTCTACTTAACAAAGTCTGGATGGATGAAATTGAGAAAAGATTTAACCATTAACTGGTAACTGGTGGTTTCCTCCTCATAGTGGAATTAACATGCATTCCTTCATTCTTCATAAATGCTTGATTTTGGGATTTCCGGTAGTGATGCCGCGCCGATGGCGGCTTTCTTCTGGCCGCCTGTCCTGGGATTCTGTAAAAAGCGTGCGGAGACAGCGGAAATCAGCTGTCCCGCGCCTTGAAAACCTCCCCCTCGGGAGAAGAGGGGGAGGAGAGTTTTCCTCGGGTAGAGGTAGAGCTCCCCTAGACCCCCTTAATTATTTGGGGGTTGGAGGGTGAGAGCTCCCTCGGAGCCCAAGGCTTTCTCCGCACCCAGGACGCCTTTGCTCCGAGCTTTAGGAGCGAAGCAAGATGCCACATCCACATCTGCTATTTAAAGTGACTTGTGAGTGATTTAAAAACAGACAGAGCTGACCAGGAGAAGTTAAAATTGCAAGTGCTGGAAACTTTAACTCGGGCAGAATTAATCTTCTCCATATTTTAATTTGACTTAAAGGGGAAAATGGCGCCGGAATGCTGTTTCTTTGTGTGAAAGGACAGTGTCAAGAAAGAGATACATTTTGTAACAAAGTTTAAACAACTTATCAGACTTTGTGTATTTAGAGCTTCTCTTTCTTTTTAAAAGAAAGAATTCTTACAGAATATTCTTTTTTTCTTTTTTTTCCTCTGTTTTTTAATTGCTGATTTCGTTGAAGGGGAAAGTGAAATTTATAAGAAGTGGACTTTTACAAGCAGGAAAATGGCTTCAAAGCGTGTGGGAATTTCTGCTGTACAATGTCTTCTCCTGTAGTACAACCTGTGGTGCAATCTACAGCTAAGCCTAAATCCCCTCCACCCTCTCCCCCACCACCTGCATTTACGCTTAAAGATATTCAAGTTGCTTTAAAGCAAGCAACACAAGAAATAAAGGAGGAGATGGCTGATCTTCTTGACAGTAAAATGAAGGAGGAGATGGCTGACCTCCTTGAGAATAAAAATAGAGAGATGAGAGAAGACATACTGCTTGCACTTCAAGGGTTAGCTACACATATTGAATGCTTGGATGATTGGGTGGATGAAGTTGTGGAAAATACTGAAAAATTAGAAAGCAGAGTTGTCAAAGTTGAAAACAAGATTGATAGAACAGAGGACGAAGTGGCCATCTCACAATATAGAGATATGGAATTTGCCTTGCGAATAAGAGGATTAAAGGAGGACCCACGAGAAGATCTGAAAAAGGAGGTGGCAAAAGCTATAGCTCCCATTTTGGGATGTGAACCTGAGGAGTTATCAAGAGAGATGGATAAGATATTTAGGGTTAATTCCTGGATTGCGAGGCAGAAAAATTTACCTAGAGATGTGGTTATCTATTTTTCCAGGAGATCACTTCGAAATGCAATTATTCAGGCTTTTTACCAACAGAGATTCCAAATTGCAGATCAAAACATTATAATTTTAAAAGAAATACCTCCAAAAATTCTTAGAAAAAGAAAAGATTTTGCTTTTTTGTCTGAGGAGCTTAAAAACCGACAGGTCCAGTTTAGATGGGAGATACCTATTAGAATAGTGGTGAATTATGCAGGGACACGATATAGACTTAATACAATTTCAAAGGCAAAAGATTTTTATACTTATGTCCTTAAAGCAGGTTCACCACCATCTCCACGACTTAAGAGAATAGAAGAAAGGCTGGAAGATAAACAATTAGTTGAAGGTGCAATGTCACTGGCTGTAGGAGATTTACCACAGGCTGAGCCTATTGAACAGAGTTTGGTGTTAAAGGATGACCCAAAGAAACAGAGGATGACTCGGGCTGCGTATAGACATAAAGAAAAGGAGCAAAAACAGAAGGCTGATTCTGGACCAACAACACAAGGCCTGGTTACTACAGAGCCTGTGGGAGGGGCACGACTGAAGAGACCAATGGCAGATCTTCAGGCAGTGTTCCAGAGGCTTCAGGCCACTAAGGATGGCAAAGCTCCTGACATGGAATGTTAATGGCCTGAATTCACCACAAAAAAGAAAGAAAGTATTTCACTACCTGAAACAACATAAAAATGACATTGTCTGCTTACAGGAGACTCATATTGCTGCAAAAGATCAAAAGTATTTGATTTGTTCTCAGTTGGGAGCACACTTTATAGCTCCTGCCCCAGATAAAAAGGGGGGAGTGGTTATTTATTTAAGAAGAGATTTATTGGCTAGATTAATTGAATCTGATACACAAGGAAGATACGTTATTATTGAACTAGTGTTACAAGGCAAGAAAGTTCTTATTATTGGGTTATATGCCCCTAATCAACAGCAAAAAAAGTTTTATAAGTTTTTACATTACAAACTATATATTACAGCCTCTAATGTGAAATTATATAAGAATAATTATGAGACATTATGGCTAAAAGTACAAAAGGATTTAAATAATTGGAAAAAACTACAATTATCTTTGCTGGGGAAAATTGCAGCTGTTAAAATGAATGTTTTACCAAAGTTTCTCTTTTTGTTTCAAATGATACCTATATTGAAAAAAGATGCTAATCTGGATGAATGGCAGAAGGGTATTAATAAATTTATCTGGGCGGGGAAAAAACCAAGAGTTAAACTTAAGATTCTACAAGACGCACGGGAAAGAGGAGGACTTAAGGTGCCTAACTTGAAATTATATTATGATGCGATAGTTTTAACATTGGTTAGTGATTGGCTTAATTTAACAAATAAAAGAACACTTTATCTTGACGGATGGGACTTATTATATGGGTGGCATGCATATTTAATTTATGATAAAAAAATTGACAAGGCTTTTAAATCTCATATTTTAAGAAGTGCTTTATTGCGTGCCTTATTATTATAAGTTAAATTATAAAATACCAATTTGGGGGATTCCTGGACACGCAATAGAGGGTGTATCTATGGGTGTGAGTTTGGATATGATTTCTTATAAGGAATTACTTAGATGGGTTGGGAATGATTGGCAATTAAAGTCGTTAGTTGAGTTAAAACAAGAAAATATTGCACAGTCCTGGTTCCAGTATACTCAATTGCAAGTTAGGTGGAAGTTAGATCAGAAGGTTGGCATTACACTACTGGATGAAAAATTGGTAAAACAGATCAAAGATCAAAATTGAGCGCATATAAAGAGAATTTACAATGCTTTAATAGAATTGGATTCGGAAATGGAATTAGTTAAAGATTGTATGGTAAAGTGGGCTCAAAATATTTAAGAACCGATCCCATTGGATATATGGGAGGTAATTTGGGTTAGAAATGTTAAATTTACCCAGGCCCAAAATTTAAGAGAAAATTTTTATAAAATGTTTTATAGATGGCATTTGGATCCTAAAAAGTTGTCTTGTATGTATCGTAATTTACAGCCCAAATGTTGGAGATGTGGCAGTTTGGATGCCACTTATTTTCATATCTGGTGGACTTGTAGAAATATAAAAGCTTTTTGGATTAAAATTTGGTGGAACATTCAAAAGATTTTTAAGAGAAAGATAAAGTTTACCCCACAATTATATTTATTGGGTGTTATTATAGATTGTGATACTAAAGAAACTAACTTGATGTTGAACTTGATAACAGCTGCAAGGTTATTGGTAGGGCAATACTGGAAGAAGGATAGTTTGCCTACTATAGAAGAATGGATGTTTAAAGTGTCAAATTTAGCAGAAATGGCTAAGATTTCTGCTTATCTGAAGGATCATTCACAAGAAAGATACATTTCGGTCTGGAGAAGATGGATAGATTATATTCAGAATAAATATGGGATCAAATGAGCTTATGGGTAAATTTTAGATTGTTATTATTATTAATAGTTTATTATAGCAGAATATTTATTAGTTTTAATTATATGGTATTATTATTATTTTTAGTATTAGTATTGTTTAATAACTTGGATATTAATTTGTTTATGTTTTTATTATTATTATGTTCACTTTTATTTTGTTTGTATTTACATTAAAGGGGAGTTAAAGCGCATTATGAACTTGGTTATTTATATAGTTGGTTAATGTTAGTTAGATTATGATTATTATATTTGTAACCCTGTGTTCAGCTTTGGAAAGTGGGGGAGGGAGAGGGGGGGTTTGGGTGGGTTGGTTTTGGGGATTATATTGTAATTTTTACAAAACTTTTTAATAAAAAAAATAAAAAAAATAAATGCTTGATTTTAAAATATCCACAAATACTAAATGTTTTATTGTTGTTAGTTGCGAAGTCGTGTCCGACCCATCGCGACCCTATGGACAATGTTCCTCCAGGCCTTCCTGTCCTCTACCATCTTCTGGAGTCCATTTAAGCTCACGCCTACTGCTTCATCCAGCCACCTCACTCTCTGTCGTCCCCTTCTTCTATTTCCCTCAATCTTTCCAAGCATTAGGCTCTTCTCCAGTGAGTCCTTCCTTCTCATTAGGTGGCCAAAGTATTTGAGTTTTAGCTTCAGGATCTGGCCTTCTAAAGAGCAGTCAGGGTTGATTTCCTCTAGGACTGACCGGTTTGATCGCCTTGCAGTCCAAGGGACTCGCAGGAGTCTTCTCCAGCACCATAGTTCAAAGGCTTCAATTCTTTGGCGCTCAGCCTTTCTTATGGTCCAGCTTTCACTGCCATACATTGCAACTGGGAAGACCATAGCCTTGACTATACACACTTTTGTTGACAGGGTGATGTCTCTGCTTTTTAGTGTGCTGTCTAGATTTGCCATGGCTTTCCTCCCCAGGAGCAAGCGTCTTTTAATTTCTTGGCTACAGTCCCCAACTGCAGTGATCTTGGAGCCCAGGAAAATAAAATCTGTCACTACCTCCATTTCTTCCCCATCTATTTGCCAGGAATTGAGAGGGCCAGATGCCATGATCTTGGTTTTCTTAATGTTTACTTTCAACCCAAGTTTTGCACTCTCCTTCTTCACTCGCAACAAGAGGCTCTTTAGTTCCTCTTCACTTTCTGCCATTAGAGTGGTATCATCTGCATATCTTAGGTTGTTGATGTTTCTTCCGGCAATCTTAATTCCAACTTTTGATTCATCTAGCCCTGCCTTTCTCATGATGTGCTCTGCATATAAGTTAAATAGGCAAGGCGACAGTATACAGCCTTGCCGGACTCCTTTCCCAATTTTGAACCAATCAGTGGTTCCGTGTCCAGTTCTCACTGTTGCTTCTTGGCCTGCATATAGGTTTCTCAAGAGACAAATAAGATGGTCTGGTATGCCCATCTCTTTAAGGACTTGCCACAGTTTGTTATGATCCACACAATCAAAGGCTTTAGCATAGTCAATGAACCAGAAGTAGATGTTTTTCTGGAACTCTCTACCTTTCTTCATGATCCAGCGTATGTTGGCAATTTGATCTCTAGTTCCTCTGCCTCTTCGAAATCCTGCCTGTACTTCTGGTAGTTCTCGATCCACATACTGCTGGAGTCTAGCTTGTAGGATTTTAAGCATAACTTTACTAGCATGAGAAATGAGTGCAATGGTGCGATAGTTTGAACATTCTTTGGCACTGCCTTTCTTTAGAATTGCAATGTAAACTGATCTTTTCCAATCCTGTGGCCACTGTTGAGTTTTCCAAATTTGCTGGCAAATTGAGTGTAGCACTTTTTGTTAGATGTTTTTGTGCCAGGCATGGCAGTTCACGAAAAAGGTCATCAGATGGGAGCAAAGAGGCATCTTTGCTCCCACTGATGGGTCAGGGGTCTACGGCCCCTGCAGACCCATTGGAGAGAGTTAATTGGTAAGGGAGGGACTGAGGACCCCCATAAAAACCTCTGCTCAGGGGCTGCTCTCTCTCTTGTTATTCTGCTTGCTTGCTCTCTCTTGTTGCTCTCTTGTGGGAATGATCCATGAGCTCAATCCAGGCATG
Organism: Daboia siamensis; assembly: GCA_024449315.1. NCBI lineage: Eukaryota > Metazoa > Chordata > Lepidosauria > Squamata > Viperidae > Daboia > Daboia siamensis. Next base: position 57,071 of record JAKJMR010016261.1, read on the forward strand.
GATGCCTCCATGCCAGGGAACTCTTTCTCTTTACTCTATCGTTAATAAAGCTTCATCTGATTGCATCCCTGCATGCTGCCTTTTACTTGGAAGCACCTTAACGAACCATCGGTCTCGTGAGGCCATCTCACAAATTTGGTAGCAGAGAGGATGGTTTAAGGCAACGCTTCCAAGCCAGCAGCTAGAAGCAAGATGCCTGGAGGTTCCAGCAAGAACCCATTTGAGACGGATGGCAGGAGATCCCCGATTGTGACCAGGAGTCTTCAATCAAGGACGGCAGCCCTGCATCCAGCCCCTGACGCCAGCTTCGCTCCAGGCGAGAATACAGATGACCTCTATTCCCCCAGAGGACCCAGCGGAGTGCCAGGGACCCCTTCACATGCCTCTCTACATCTGCAAGCCACAGAGGGAAGCATGGAAGGCTTACAGTCCTCCCAAGACTGCCAAGACACCCGGGAAGCAGCCCAGGACCAGGACAAGCGCCGCGTGGACCAGATGACTAACCAGGAATGCAGGGAGCTGCTCCTAATGTTCCTCGCAGCACAAAGGACGCCACAAGCCTCAACGCGAGGGATGCCAGAGCAGGGGGCCTCTGGACACTGGGTAAGTCCTTCCCCAGTGCCCACGAGGCCCCCTAACATGGCACCGGCCACCCTGAGGGACCCTGGGGCCCCGGAGCTTTTGGCGGGAAATTTCCCGCCAAACTGTGACCAGCTTCCGGGGCCAACCAGAAGCAAGATGGCGGCCCCCAGGACACCAACGTGGCTTGATAGGCCTCAGCCAAGCCTCAAGGCCCAGCAATCGGTGGCATCCAGCCGAAGCGGCACACAAACCACCCGGTCTTCCTCACCAGAAAGCCTCAAGGCCTATGATGGCCTCAAAGCCTGCCCAGCTGAGACTGCTATAGCAGAGATTGGAGCAACTATCCGAACCCTGGTTGCGGCCCTGGAAACCAAAACGACTGCGGCCTCGACATCGGTGGTAGCCAGACTCCCTCGCTACCCCCAGGAGCCTCCTGGAGGAGCTCCAGGGCCTCCAACCATCTCCCTGAGTCCTAACTGCTGGGAGGCGTCCGGCCTGGAGCCTCCCAGCTACGTCCTGCAACCCCAGAGGGCCCCCAGTGAACCCCCGGGCCCTCCAGCCTACTTCTCACCACCGCCCAGATGCCCTGCTTACCAGATGGCCTTTGGGGGGCCTCCAGACGAGGCCCTCTCCTCCAGCGCCCAGCGATGGGCTCCTCCGGGCAATCCACGGCATCCCTGTGCCATCCCGGCCCCATCCTGCAGTCTTCGCCCCTCGGTGAGTGTTCCAGTGCCGGGGGGGCTTCAGGAGGAATCTTCGGGGCTTCTGTGGCCTTCAGCCCCTCTTCGGGCCCAAATCCTGGCAGGCCTAGGCCTGGGCCTGGCCCAGAGGCAGAGAGAGAGACATCTGCTTCCTCCGCCTCCTGGGCTCAAATGAATCCTGAGCATGCCCAGTCGGGGCCATCCAAAAATCAGAGAAAAATACCACCACCTGCCAGCAGAGGGATCCCTTTTCCATTCACCTCAATGGAGAACTCACAGATGTATAGAAATGGACATAGAGCTAAGGA
>JAKJMR010016261.1:63661-77249 GCA_024449315.1 Daboia siamensis
GATCTTACATTCCAGGTTCCTATGGAGAAAAAATCTTTACAGCATCGAAATTTCCTTTCACCACCAGACATATCCACAGCTGAGCGTCCTTTCGGCTTTGGCCCAGTCGCTTCATTCTTTCTGGCGCTACTAGTACTAGCCCTCTGCTCTTCCCCAGTAGCATATTGGACACCTTCCGACCTGAGGGGCTCATCTTCCAGTGTCATATCGTTTTGCCTTTTGGTACTGTCCATAGGGTTTTCGTGGCAAAGATACTGGAGTGGTTTGCCATTTCCTTCTCCAGTGGATCACGTTTTGTCAGAACTCTCTGCTATAACCTTTCCGTCTTGTGTGGCCCTGCACAGCATAGCTCATAGCTTCATTGAATTATGCAAGCCCCTTTGCCACGACAAGGCAGTAATCCATGAAGGGTTACTAAATGTTAGAGTGAACTTTATTGTAACATATATATTAACTTTTTATTTCATTGGATTTATTAAAATAGAATAAAACTGTGAGGTGGAAAGAAACTTTTGATCAATAGGATCTAGAAAGGTTTCTTCTGGAGTACATAAAACATTGCAAAGCTGCTTCCTTTGAAAGCAGTCCAAAATTATCTCCGGTTAAGATAAAAAGGGAGATTTCCTCACAAATAAGGGCTGTCAACCTTAAAAGATATCCTTCATTCGTACATATATTTGTTCAGTTTATATGGCTGCCATGCTGGTGAACTAAAACTAAAACTGGCTGACTAGTTTCTAAAACTATAGTGAGGTGAGATGGAGGGGAGATCATGAGAACATGTTCCTCAAAAAGGGTGAGTCAGGCATCTTTTGATGTACCACATGGGTCATGAATGTGAGCCCTTTGTGGGAAATGGATACTCAACACAAGGTATCCAACACAAGGTCCTTTCTGTTGAAAGAATACAATTGGGAGACACAATCTAACAGGGAAATACACACTCATATTTAGTATTAATTTGATTTGTAGCCTCTCAGCGTGTTGTAGGGCAGCTAACAATAAAGATAAACAGTTGCATTCAAGGGATTTTCAGGTTAAGTGCACTCTTACAAGCCAATGCCCAAATCTAAGTAAGATTTCCCTCGAAATTGTCCCTTATTATTTCTGATATCAAGATTTTTTTTCACCAAAGCGATGCTTCAGTACTTCAGTTTTCAAGCCATTATCAATAGTGAGATGGGCAGCAAATAAATTTAATCAATCAATCCATAAATGAGCTCACATCAGATCAGTCATTATTATTTCATGTGAACAGAAGCCTTGGGCCTCCTTCCTAAATTCCACTATCCCAGTGGAAGGCAGCTAGAAGCATGTTCTCAGCTAATCAAAAACATCCCAGAATATGGGCCTGCAATTTTAGGAGACCCTTGACTCCAATCAAGGCAAGATGAAGCTTATCAATCAAGGCAAGATGAATCTTATTTAACTATTGGACTAAGAGGACCTCCATCCAGTCTTGATTCCATTTCATTGGATTCAGTCCAAATCTGAACTCAGGGACCGGTCAACAGAATTGCCTTCACCTTTGATATTTGAAGACAAAAAACTAGTGAACCTGAAGCTATTAACACCAAAATCTCCAGCATATGAGGCCCTGTCTCACCAGTTTTATGGTGATACTAAACTGCCGAAGGGACACTAAATGGATTTGTGTCCTAAATATTAATCACCCCATATCTCATTTTGTATCAGAATAATAACAACAACAACAACAACAATAATAACAATAATAATAATAAAGTTGGAAGGGACCTTGGAAGTCATCTAGTCCAACCCCCTGCTCAGGCAGGAAACCTTATACAACCTTGGACAAATGGTTCTCCAGTCTCTTCTTAAAAACTTCCAGTGTTGGAGCATTTACCGCTTCCGGAGGCAGGTTGTTCCACTGGTTAATTGTTCTAACTGTCAACTGTTAATTATTCTAACTTAGTTCTAGGTTGCTTCTCTCCTTGATTAGTTTCCATCCGTTGCTTCTTGTCTTGCCTTCAGGGTCTTTGGAGAATAGATTGACTCCCTCTTCTTTGTGGCAGCCCCTGGAACACTGCTATCATGTCACCCCTAGTCCTTTTCATTAAACATACCCAATTCCAGCAACTGTTCCTTATATGTTTTAGCCTCTGGTCCCCTAATCATCCTTGTTGCTCTTCTCAGTACTCTTTCTAAAGTCTCAACATCTTTTTTACATCGTGGTGACTAAAACTGGATGCAGTATTCCAGGTGTGGCCTTACCTTACCAAGGCATTGTAAAGTAGTATTAATATTTCACGTGAACTTGATTCTATCCCTCTGTTAATGCAGCCCAGCACTGTGTTGGCTTTTTTGGCAGCTGCAGCACACTGCTGGCTCATATTTAAGTAATTGTCCACTAGGACTCCGAGATCCCTCTCAAAGTTACTGCTATGGAGTAAGGTACCACCTATACTATACCTGTACATTTGGTTTTTCTTGCCTAAATGTAGAACCTTATTTTTTTCACCATTGAATTTCATTTTGTTAGTTAGCGCAGTGTTCAAGTCTGTCCAGATCCTCCTGTATCTTAAGCCTGTCTTCTCTTGAACCATCTAATTGCCAAATATGCCTATAAGAGGAGACCCTTGTTTGCTGCTTTCATAGACCTTACAGCAGCATTTGGTATGGTAAACAGAGACGTACTATGGAGTAAATTGACATCTCTTAAAATAGAACCCAGACTCCTGGCTTTGATTAAAGCCCTTTACACAAGTACCTGTTTGAGGGTGCGGTATGGGGTTAATGGGGCCCTGACTAACAGGATTCACACAAATAAAGGGATAAGGCAAGGGTGTATCCTGGCCCCATTATTATTTAATTTATACATCAATGACTTGCCAAGGTTAATGAAAGATACCATGGTACACATGCTGATGATCCTAAATACGTAACAGCTTGCTTTATGCTGATGATATGATTTTATTATCATACTCACAAGTAGGATTACGTAGGCTGTTAAGAAGATTCAGCTCTTATTGCCAGGATAACTCCCTAATCATTAGCAAATCTAAATCGAAAATAATGATGTTTGGAAGAAACCATCAGAGACACAAGTGGCAATTAGATGGTTAACCAATTGAGCAGGTTAATACCTTTGTATATTTGGGAGTAACTTTTTCCAAGACTGGATCTTGGGCCTGCCATCATCAACGGAGTACATTTAGAGCAAAAGCCCGTTTGAATTTATTGCTCAAACTAAAGAACCATAGTTACCCAGGGTCCCTAGCTCCATTACTCAAGGTTTATAAGGCTAAGGTTACCACAATGCTCTTGTATGGAGCAGAAATTTGGGGTCCTAGAACAAACACAGTCCCAGCATTTGAGATGTATTTTGGGTATAGATCCAAGAACATCTGCTGCAGCAGTTAGAGCTGAATTGAGAATTCATACAATTCAGGCATTATCTAAAATTAGAGCTTATAACTACTGGTGCAAAGTTAATGAAATGGAGACTGATAGACTCCCCAAATTATGCCTACTAGAGCAAATAAAACTACAATCACAAATCTCCTGGATCACCAAACTAACAAATTTTGTAAGAAGCTGTGGCCTTCCTGTCTCTTGCGTAACAGGAGAACAACCCCCCAAAAAGAGTTGCCCAAAGAATTAAGGATATAGAAGCACAAAATGATATAGCTATCCTTGGTAAGGTGGGTAACTTGAAATGCCTGAGTAAATACAAACGTACTTTTCAAGTGGACAGTTATTTGAAGTTACAACTCCCAAAACATCTTAGGAAAACATTTACGAGAGCGAGATTTGAACAGCTTGACACAATGGTCAGATATGGGAGATTTCATGCTATACCGTACAATGAGCGTCTCTGCATTTACGGAACGGCAGAGGTAGAGGACCTGGCTCACATCCTATTTGACTGTTGTCTGTATAAGAGGGTGAGAGACAGGTATCTTGGTCTATATACCAAACGAATGACCCATTGGGATCCCCACATCAAAATAACTTATCTTATGTCCGGTCAGAACTTGAAAATAACATTTAACATAGCACAGTATTTAAACAAAATGATCTGGTTAAGATCTGCATATGTGGGACTGATTGGGGTAGATTGCAAGGGCGACTCCAAAATATAATGTTATCATATTTTATCTATATCTTAAATTATTGTACATTATTACAATTTAATTTTAGATTGTATTTTATTACTATTTTATATTAATTGTATTTTATTTTAATTCCATTTTAAATTGTATTTTATCAAATTCCATTTTAAATTGTATTTTATCAAATTCCATTTTAAATTGTATTTTATCAAATTCCATTTTGGATTGCTTTTATCAAGTTTTGGTGACCGTTTGTTGCTGGAACTTTGCACTTTGATATGGCCCAAGGGCTAATCAATAAAGTTGTTGTTGTTGTTGTTAAGCCTGTCTTCTGGAGTGTTGGCTATTCCTGCCAGCTTGGTGTCATCTGCAAATTTGATGAGTTCCCCATCTATCCCCTTGTCCAAATTGTTGATGAAGATGTTGAAGAGCACTGGGCCCAGAACAGAGTCCTGCGGCACCCCGCTACACACTTCCCTCCATTTAGATGCCCTTCCATTGAGAACCACATGCTGGGTACAGCTGGTCAGCCAGCTACGAATCCATCTGGTAGTGATGCTGTCTAACCCACATCTATCTTATCGAGTAGTAGGTTGTGATCTACTTTATCAAATGCCTTACAGAAGTCCAAGTAAATTATATCCACATCTTTCCTCTGGTTCACTAATTTTGTCACTTGGTCAGAGAATGCAATAAGGTTTGTCTGGCATGATCTGTTTTTGACAAACCCATGTTGACTTTTAGTGATGAGTTTGTTTGCATCAAGGTGTTCGCTGATTTGTTGTTTGATTATCTTTTCCAGAATCTTCCCAGGTATTGAGGTCAGGTTGATAGGTCTGTAGTTTCCTGGATCTGTTTTTTTTCCCTTTTTTGAAGATGAGAACTACATCAGCTCTCTTCCAGTCCTCTGGTAGTTCCCCAGTGCTCCAGGATCTTTGAAAAATATAGTTCAGTGGTTCTGAGATCACATCTGCCAGTTCCTTGAGAACCTTGGTGTGTAATCCATCTGGTCCTGGTGATTTGAACTCATTTAGGCTGGACAGGTGCTCACTTACCATTTTCTTGCCTATCTTAACTTGTGTTTCTATTCTGTTTTTTATGGCACTATTTTTGATAGGTTGGTCTGTTTTTTCCCTTTGTGTAAAGACAGATGCAAAAAACGAGTTAAATACTACTGCTTTCTCCCTATTGCTTGTCACCTTCTTGCCACTTTCACCCACTAATGAACCAATCATTTCCTTCACTTTTTTCTTGTTTTTCACATGTTGAAAGAAGCTTTTTATTTGTTATTTTTGACTTTGGTCGCAAGCCTTAGTTCATTTTGAGCCTTAGCTTTCCTCACTTCATCTTTGCAGGCTTGGGCTATTTGGTGATATTCTGACTTAGTTATGTGCCCCTCTTTCCACTTGTTATACTTGTCCTTTTTGTCTTTCAAGTTATCAGACAGCTCTTTATGCAGCCATGCTGGTTTCTTTTGAGAGCTGTTATTTTTCTTCTTTGTTGGCATTGTGCAACACTGGGCTTTTATTATCTCACTTTTCAAAATTTCTCAAGCTTCTTGAGTTGTTTTCCCCTTGAGGATTCTCATCCATGGAATCCTTCCCAAGCCTTCTCTAAGTTTTGCTCTCTTGAAGTCCAAGACACTAGTTTGACTGTGTTCTATTGCTTGTGCTTCCATAATGTTGAATTTCAATATTGCATGATCAATACAACAGGATTCAGCTTACAGTTTACAACATGCTTCAGTATGACAGCATCAGAAGGGAACCCTTGGTCAATAGAACTGAAGCATGCTTATCTGCCTAAGAAAATTATACAGGTTTTACTCCACACATTCAATTCTCAGTGAAGGTTACCCAACTTTTTGACTGGGTTTAGCCCACTTGAAACAGCTTTGGAAAAAAGAGAAAAGACATCAATATTTTCCCCACCTTGTTGAGCAACTTTAACTGTGACAAAGCATCTTGGTTCATTGTAAGTCTTTGTCTTTCAAAAGTCCCCAATACCTTGTCAAAGGAATCCTCCTTGGGAACAACCACCCTACTCAAGATCCTCAGGTCTGCTGCTACGTCTCCATTCTGATCCAAGTACACTTTCATCAAGGAAATATTGTACAATTCCCTCTTCTCTAGAAATGGATGGAACTAGAATGGAAACATCCAGGAATTTAAAAGCAGAAATCTTGGTTTCTTATCTCTTTTTACATTTGAATCTTTCTTCTATGGTTGTTTAAGCTGCAAATATTGTGAGTTGGAAGAACAAGTGTTACTATTATCTTCAAAACTGAAGTACAAAGATTCAGCAATGTTTCTAAATCATGTAGTATACTGATAAAATGTATATTGACAAAATGTAATTGACAAAAATTATCAGTCATATATAAAAATCTAGCAAAGGTCACCAACCAAGTAAACAAAATACACGAATAACTAGAGTATTCATAAACTCCTTGTAAACAATAGGGTGATTTGTTAAGAAGAAACTTGCAAGGCTCATCTTCATTAAGGTAGAGGCAATAGGAAAAGTGACCAGATGAAGTAATTCTACTTTATTGTAGAAAAATAATCTTGCAGTGTGAAAGTACAAATCTTTCACCATCTCTTTTGACAGTCAAAAAATTTAGGGAGGACTTTTTCTGAGTTTCTTTCTCGGCCTGTTACGCAGCTGTGGGTTGCCCCCCCACAACCATCTTATCTGATCCTTCCCTGCATCTCTTTCTCTGGTCCTCCAAACTCATTCACACATATTGTTATACTTCCTTAACAGATTGTGTGGATGCTGGTGGTATAGCAAGGCCATACAGCTTCCAGAAAATAAAAATATGATTTTCTGTTAGAGAGTGCTGCATGAGTAAAATTCAATAGGAAACTAATTAATTGTTAGCATCCAGGACTTATACATGTGTGTATGAATGTAATGAATGGCAGCTATAATCTGCATTAATATTTCATTTGTAGTTTTTCTCACATTAGTCTATGTGTAGAATGGTTACTGATTATAATAAAGTAGTAGTAATAAGTTAATGTTATAATAACTGTATTATTAATTTGTTGATAATGTCATTAATGATCTAGTGGAATGATACCAGGTCCTCTTGCAGGCACCACACTTGGAGAAGACACTGCACAAAATTTTCATCAGCTTTAGTCAAGGACAAAGAAGGGGAGGAAGAGATCAAAGGAGCTGTTTTAAGCCTTGAGGAAAGACATCAAGCAGAAGAGCCATGTTGGAACAGAACAGAACAGAACAGAACAGAACAGAACAGAACAGAACAGAACAGAATAGAATAGAACAGAGATGGAAGGGACCACGGAGGTCTTCTAGTCAAGCCCCCCACTCAAAAAGGAGAACCTATGCCATCTCAGACAAGTGACCTTCTAGTCTCTTCTTAAAAATCTTCAGTAATGGAACACCAACAATTTCTGAAGGCAAGCGGTTCCACTGGTTAATTGTCCTCACTGTTAGGAAGTTTCTCCCTAATTCCAGGTTGCTTCTCTCTTTGATCAGTTTCCAGCCATTGTTTCTTGTCCTAGTTTACAGGAGCTTAAACCTTTTTTCAAATATATAAAAGGTCTTGGTTTTTGAAGGGAGGATGCAACACTCTTCTGATAAGTAGGAGATTTTGTATAGAAGCTTAAGATCTTAAACAACCAAGCCCAGAGAGCACAAAAGACCCTGAGAAGGAATTTAATTTGATGGATCCTTGTTGGGACCCCATACCTTCCATGGCTGCAGCCTTGGAGATCCCAACCCCTCCTCTCCCTTCTTCCTTCTCCTCTGAGGTTTGGATGCAGCAATTAAGGTGTGGGCCACAATCTCAATGACACTGTAGGTATAGGCATTATTTCAGATCTGCATCCTATTCTCTCTCGCTTGGATCTCCACTGGTGCTTTCTGTGTGCATCTTCTCCGGCCTTTGATAGAAAATATGTGTTTTGAAACAGAACAGTGAAAATGTTGTTGTTAGTTGAGAAGTTGTGTCCGACCCATCGCGACCCCATGGACCATGTTCCTCCAGGCCTTCCTGTCCTCTACCATCTTCTGGAGTCCATTTAAGCTCACGCCTACTGCTTCAGTGAATCCATCCAGCCACCTCACTCTCTGTCATCCCCTTCTTCTCTTGCTCTCAACCTTTCCCAGCATTAGGCTCTTCTCCAGTGAGTCCTTCCTTCTCATTAGGTGACCAAAGTATTTATTTTATTTTATTTGAGTTTCAACTTCAGGATCTGGCCTTCTAAAGAGCAGTCAGGGTTGATCTCCTCTATGACTGACTGGTTTGATCACCTTGCAGTCCAAGGGACTCGCAGGAGTCTTCTCCAGCACCATAGTTTAAAGGCCTCAATTCTTTGGCGCTCAGCCTTTCTTATGGTCCAACTTTCACAGCCATACATTGCAACTGGGAAGACCATAGCCTTGACTATATGCACTTTTGTTGACAGGGTGATGTCTCTGCTTTTTAGTGTGCTGTCTAGATTTGCCATGGCTTTCCTCCCCAGGAGCAAGCATCTTTTAATTTCTTGGCTGCAGTCCCCGTCTGCGGTGATCTTGGAGCCCAGGAAAATAAAATCTGTCACTACCTCCATTTCTTCCCCATCTATTTGCCAGGAATTGAGAGTGCCAGATGCCATGATCTTGGTTTTCTTAATGACAGTGAAAATACTCAGTTTGAAATTCAGGTTCCACAAAAAAAAGCTGATTGATAGGAATTATCATTTTCTCTACTCTTTTTCCCCTGAAAGGGAAAGCTCCAAATACTATGGACATGTTTGAGACGCCAATCCTTTTTAATTGGAAATACTCCAGAAACTGTCACAATCCAGACTTTCCCTTCAATGGGTCCTGGCAAACCTTCAAGTGTTGAATGGAAGGGAAATATTCTGTCCCAAAGGGATTCAAATTCAATGAAGTGAACAAAGATGTTGACTTGTCTCCACTTAGAGAGGGCATCCCTGAGGAATGCGGTATGTCCAGTCGTTGAGAATCGTTGTGATATAACAACTCAAATGCTATTCTTGACAAGCATAGGAGTAAAAGTCCTCATGAAATTCTCTCCCTTCTCTGTGTCTGGAGCAAAGAGACCAATCTGGGTCCATCCAAAATGGAGAAGCAGTTGGACAATTCCTGGGTACTGGATCCCTTCTTTGGGGAGCATCGGATGGAAAAAAGGGAATTGACTTTTATCACTCAGAGCCTCTGAAGCAATTCTATTACTGACGTGAAAAAGCAATGAAGAATTCTGTGTTATATTTGGAGTCCTGCCAAGTCCCAATTTTTAGCTTTTAATCAATTCAATATTTTTCTCATGCATATATTAGAACATTTCCTGTTGATTAATTATTAGGCCATATCAAGATATAGAATAAAAAACACAGAACATTAACAAGACTGCATGTAAAAACATAATTTAGAAAAATAAGTACAATAAGGATAAAGAATGAAAATAGTATTTCTTTATAACCCCAGAATTTACCACAATCAGACCATAATTTCCTTCCGAAAAGGGCTTTATTATATATAATGTTTGAATTCTGAGCACAGAGAAAATACATTTTTAAAAATATTAGGATCCCAATAGATGGTTTCTCTAAAGTGCAATCCAAGATATTGATCTTCCTCTTTCTTAAATAATTGTCATTCAAAATAATAGATGTATTACATCTTCTATTTCTGGAGCTCCACAAATACAAGTATATTCATTGTAAGGAGTTTGGAAGATTTAACTCAAGACTTGGAAGGTACATTTTTAGCAGCTGATGCCTTTCAGTGTGCCAACCTTACTGAAGATGGCCCTACTTTTCTCTGTTTTAAACATCTTGGATTCTTTGTGCAGCATTTTTTTAGTTTTTTCTTGAGTGACAAAAAAAGACAGGGAGAGGACACTTCCTAATATAAAATCAAGAAAGTTTTAAATGAAATTTGTTTGTTCTAATAGCGTTTGGGGACTCTTATCAGTTTCCATACTATTAATTTTATTAAAAATAATTATATGCCCCAATTTTATAAATTGTATAAATTCCCAATTCTGCCTGAAGGCAGCAGCTGAAGTCCTTTTATCCACCCTCAAGATACTATTCAGATGATGTGATTGGATTTGTTCTAGTAGTGATATAAATTAAATCCCAAAGTTCAGTTCAATTTAAGTGGATAATGGTAACGTTGGTACTTTGTATTTAATAATTCTGTCTAAGGAAGCTACATACCTATGGTGAAGATGGTGAAGATGGTGAAGTTCCTGACATGGAATGTTAATGGCTTAAACTCACCACAGAAAAGAAAGAAAGTATTTTACTATTTGAAACAACATAAAAATGATATTGTTTGCTTACAAGAGACTCATATTGCATTAAAAGACCAAAGGTTTTTGGTTAATTCCCGGTTGGGAACACATTTTGCAGCCTGTGCTCCGGACAAGAAGGCTGGAGTGGTTATTTATCTAAGAAAAGATTTTTCAGCTAGATTAATTGAATCGGATAAACAAGGGAGATATGTTAGTATTGAACTGATGTTAGAAGGAAAGAAAGTTCTTATTGGATTATATGCTCCAAATCAACAACAGCAAAAGTTTTTTTAATTTTTACATCAAAGACTAATCAAATTGGATTACAAATCTGTTATTATGATGGGGGACTGGAATAGAGGTTTGGACTCATTTGACGATAAGAAGGGATCTTTTAAAAACCCTTCTAATTATTCGAAACTGCCCAAAGCCTTTTTTGATTTGAAGGAGGATTTGGAGCTAAGAGATGTATGGCGGGAAAGGAATATGAAGGACAGAGATTTTACTTTTTTTCGGATAGACACAAATCTTTCTCTAGGATTGATTTTATTTTAATTACTACTGATCTTCTCTCTAGGGTTAAGAATGTTAAGATTTTTCCTAGGACACTGTCGGATCATAGTCCTGTTTGGTTGGAGTTCTTTGCTGAAGATGATAATAGAAGATCCTGGAGATTGAATGAAAATCTATTTACAAATGAGGTGTTTTTGCAGAAATGTAGAGAACATCTGAAAGAATTTTTTGTTATAAATATGCATAAAGGTACATCAATGGGAATGGTTTGGGATGCTAGTAAAGCTTACATAAGAGTGGTCTTGATTTATATGAATAATGCTTATAGGCGTAAGCAAATGCAAAAACGTAAAGATCTTGAGGAAGAGATTAAATCTAAGGAGAAAGATTTTATTTTGAATCCATTGGATAATAATTTAAGGACCTCGATACATTTATTGAAAGAACAATTTAGTATGCTAATGGCTGACCAAGTAGCAACTAATTTGCGTTATGCTAGGCATAATGCTTTTTGTAATGCTAATAAGCCTGGTAGGTGGCTGGCTTATCAATTAAGGAAGAAACAGAAATTACGTATTATAGATAAAATAGAATATAAAGGAAAAGAAGTCTATCAACAAAAATTGATTAAAAGGAGTTTTTTAGATTTTTACTCGAAATTATATTCTAGAGAAAACATACAAGCTTTAGATATAGATAAATATTTACAGGAAGCACATTTTCCTAGACTTTCAAAAGAACAACAACTTGAGATGAACCACTTAATAACATCAGAGGAAATCTCTTTAGCTATTAAACAGTTGAAAGTGGGCAAGGCCCCGGGAACAGATGGATTAACAGCAATTTATTATAAAATGTTGTTGGTTGAAATGATTGAACCTTTAAAGATGTTGTTTAATGAAATTCAGACTGGAGGAGCAGTTCCTCCATCTTGGAGGACAGCCTTTGTATCATTGATTCCAAAGGAGGATCAAGACCTTACTCAACCTAAAAATTATAGACCTATATCGCTTTTGAATATAGATTATAAGATCTTTGCCAAAGTATTGGTTAATAGATTAATGCAAGTTTTAAAGCAAATGATTCATAGTGATCAATCGGGATTTATATCTGGAAGGTATATGAAACATAATGTAAGACAAATTGTAAATTTGCTTGAATATTTGGATAAGAACAACCAAGTCCCTGCAGCATTGATATTTTTGGATGCAGAAAAAGCTTTTGATCAATTGAATTGGCAATTCTTATTGAGAGTTGTTGAGGAAATGAATTTTGGAGAAGGATTCTTACATTCTATTAAAGCTATATATCAACAACAAACTGCACAAATTATAATTAATGGGGGGTTAACAGAGACGTTTAAAATTGAAAAAGGTACAAGACAGGGATGCCCCCTATCACCATTGTTGTTTGTATTAACGTTAGAGATTTTATTAATTAAAATTCGAGAGTCCTCTATGATAAAGGGAATTAAAATAAAACAGAATGATTATAGATTGAGAGCTTTTGCTGATGACTTGGTTGTGACATTATCTCAACCGATACAATCGGTTATAGATTTGATGGAAATTATAACTCAGTATGGTAAGGTTTCAGGGTTTAAGGTAAATAGTAATAAGACTAAGATATTGTCTAAGAATATGTCTATGAGTGAAAGGGAAATGTTAATTAAATTAACAGGTTTTGAAATAGTAAAAAAGGTTAAGTATTTGGGAGTGTATATTGCAGCTTCAAATGCAAAATTATATAAGAATAACTATGAAACACTATGGTTGAAGATACAAAAGGATTTAAATAATTGGAAAAAATTACAATTATCTCTGTTGGGAAGAATCGCAGCTGTTAAAATGAATGTTCTGCCAAAGTTTCTTTTTTTGTTTCAAATGATACCTATATTGAAAAAGGATGCCAACCTTGATGAATGGCAGATGGGTATTAATAAATTTATCTGGGCGGGGAAGAAACCAAGAGTTAAATTTAAGATTCTGCAAGATGCTAGGGAAAGAGGGGGACTCAAGGCGCCTAACTTGAAATTGTATTATGATGCGGTGGTCATGACATGGGTTAGCGATTGGCTTAACTTAACTAATAAAAGAATACTTCACCTTGAGGGTTGGGATTTGGTATATGGATGGCATGCATATTTGCTTTATGATAAAAAGGTAGACAGGGCTTTTAAATGTCATATTCTTAGAAGTGCCTTGCTGCGTGTCTGGAAAAAGTATTATTATAAGTTAAATTATAAAATACCGATTTGGGGAATTCCCGGACATGCGATAGAAGGTGTATCTATGGGAGTGAGTTTGGATATGTTTTCCTATAAGGAATTACTTAGATTGGAAGGGAATAATTGGCAACTTAAATCATTAGATCAGTTAAAACAAGAAAACATAAGTTACTCTTGGTTCCAATACACCCAACTGAAAGCTAGGTGGAAGCTGGATCAGAAGGTTGGCATTACAATTGCAGATGAAAACTTAGTAAAACAAATTAGAAATTTAAATTGTGCACATATAAAGAGGATATATAATGTTTTAATTGAAAGATTGTATGATAAAGTGAGCACAAAACATACAGGAACCAATTCCATTGGATACTTGGGAGGTAATCTGGCTCAGAAATGTTAAATTTACTCAGGCTCAAAATTTAAGAGAAAATTTTTATAAAATGTTTCATAGATAATAATAATAATAATAATAATAATAATAATAATAATAATAATAAT
>JAKJMR010016261.1:77259-114039 GCA_024449315.1 Daboia siamensis
ATAATAATAATAATAATAATAATAATAATAATAATAATAATAATAATTTTATTTGTATACCGCCCTTCTCCCGAAGGACTCAGGGCGGTGAACAGGGCAATACATGTTAAAAGACAGAATACAAAAATTAAAAGAGATTAAACAAGATGCCCAAAAATTATGACAATAAGTTAAAATACATAAAAAGCAATAAAACCCAAACCCATCACCCATCAGGCCAGGCCGGCTTGTTCGAACAGATAGGTCTTTAGATCGCGCCGGAAGGAGCGAAGGTCGGGCGCCATTCGGAGCTCAACCGGCAACCGGTTCCATAGCTCCGGGGCACCCACAGAGAAGGATCTCCCCCTGGGGGCCACCAGCCAACATTCTTTGACCGGTGGCACCCTGAGGAGGCCCTCTCTGTGGGAGCACACTGGGCAGAGGGACGTTGATGCCGGCCGCAGGTGCTCCCTGAGGTATTCCGGACCCATGCCATGAAGGGCTTTGTAGGTCATTACCAGAACCTTGAATCTCACCCGGAAGACAACTGGGAGCCAATGCAGCTCGCGGAGCAGGGGTGTGACATGGGAGTATCGGGAAACTCCCAACACAACTCTCGCGGCTGCATTCTGTACCAGTTGGAGCCTCCGAGTGGTCCTTAAGGGCAGCCCCATGTAGAGAGCGTTGCAGTAGTCCAAACGAGAGGTCACGAGCGCATGAGTGACTGTACGCAAGGCATCCTGGTCTAGATAGGGCCGCAACTGGCGCACCAGGCGAACCTGGGCGAAGGCCCCCCTAGTCACATTTACTATATGGTCTTCTAAAGAAAGCTGTGAATCTAGGAGGACTCCCAAGTTGCAAGCCCTATCTACGGGGGGGTAATAACTCACCCCCCATAGAAAGAGATGGAATATTCTGAATATCTCGAGATGCCGGTATGCACAGCCACTCAGTCTTGTCAGGGTTGAGTCGAAGCCTGTTCCTCCCCATCCAGAACAAAACCGCCTCCAGGCAACGGGACATCACGTCGAGGGCATCACTGGGGTGGTTTGGGGTTGAAATAAAAAGCTGGGTATCATCAGCATACTGATGATACCCAACTCCAAAACCACGAATGATCTCACCTAGTGGTTTCATGTAGATGTTGAACAGGAGAGGCGAGAGGACCGACCCCTGAGGAACTCCACAAGCGAGAGGCCTCGAGGTCGACCTCTGTCCCCCTGCCAACACTGACTGCGAGCGTCCCAGGAGATAGGAGGAGAACCACTGAAGAACCATGCCTCCCACTCCCAATCCTCTGAGACGCCGCAGCAGGATACCATGGTCGATGGTATCGAAAGCCACTGAGAGGTCTAATAGGACTAGGACAGAGTAATATCCCCTGTCCCGAGCCCTCCAGAAATCATTCACCAGAGCGACCAATGCCGTCTCCATGCTGTACCCGGGCCTGAAGCCCGATTGGTACGGGTCTAGATAATCTGCTTCATCCAGAACCAGAGGGAGCTGATGTGCCACCACGCTCTCAACAACCTTCGCAAGAAAGCGAAGGTTGGAGACCGGACGAAACTTATTTAACACAGCTGGGTCCAAGGCAGGCTTCTTGAGGAGAGGTCTCACCACCGCCTCCTTCAAGACGGCAGGGAAACTACCCCCATTCAAAGATGCAGATATAACCGCCTGGAACCAGCCTCGTGTCCCGTCCCGCGCCGCATAAACCAGCCAGGAAGGGCACGGGTCCAATAAACACGTGGTGGAGCTCAGCCTCCCCATAATCCTGTCCACTTCCTCCGGAGTCACAGGATCGAACTCCTCCCAGATAACATTGACAAGACCACCCGTGTCCTGATCGTCAGATTCTGCCCAGTCGGAGTCGAAACCGTTCCGAATCCGAGCGATTTTGTCCAACAGATGTTGACTAAACTCCTCGGCACGTCCCTGCAAGGGTTCCTCCCTCACTTCCTGATTAAGGAGGGAGCGGGTCACTTTAAACAGGGCGGCCGGGTGATTATCTGCGGACACGATAAGGGTAGCGAAGTGATTAGACCTCGCCACCCTTATCGCCGCGAGATAAGACCTAATATAGGTTCTTAATCGCAATCGGTCGGATTCAGATCGGCTGGATCTCCAACAGCTCTCTAGGCCCCATCTCCGACGCTTCATCTCCCGGAGCTCCGCGGAAAACCATGGAGCCCGCTGGGATCTGCACCGGGTCAGGGGCCGCAAGGGTACAACTCGGTCAAGTGCCTCCGTGGCCGTCCTTTCCCAGGCTTCCACTAAGGCATCTGCCAAGCTGTGAGCAGAGGAGGCAGGTGGGGACCCCAGCGCTGCCTGGAACCTCTCAGGGTCCATTAAGTGCCTGGGGCGGAACCATCTAGTTGGTTCAACACACCCACGGTGAGGAGCGGCAAAACGGAAGACCAGCCGCAAGAGATGATGATCAGTCCATGACAGGGGCATAACAATTGGAGAGCCCTCACCAAGATCATCTAACCACCGTCCAGATAGAAAAACCAAATCAAGGGTGTGGCCTCCCACATGAGTCGGTCCATGAATTACTTGCGTCAGGTCCATGGCCGTCATGGAAGCCATGAACTCCCGAGCTAACTCAGAGGATCCTCCCAGGGATGGTAGATTGAAGTCACCCAAAACCATAAGTTTTGGGACCTCAATCACCAGCCCCGAGAGGATATCGAGAAGCTCAGGCAGGGCTGCTGCTGCGCGACTAGGCGAAAGGTACACCAGCAGCAAGCCCAACTGCGCCCTAGGACCACATCTCAGGAGGAGAGACTCACACCCAACTATCTGAAGAACGGTGGCCTCCTGCGGACACAAGGTCTCCCTCATAACTACTGCCACTCCCCCGCCCCTACCCTGAGCCCGAGGCTGGTGCAGCACCCGGAAACCTGGTGGGCAAAGATCAACCAGGGGGATACCACCCTCTGGGCCCAACCAAGTCTCCGTGATGAAAGCCAGGTCCGCATGCTCACCCTCAACCAAATCCCAGACGAGAGGAGCCTTGTTAACAATGGACCTGGCATTTAAGTACACCAGCCGGAGCTCAGGTGGCTGCACATCCCCGCTCCCGGAACCTCAGGCCAAACACAGAGGGTCGGAGCGCCTCACCGCTTGTAAGTAGAGGAGATGCCCTCCCGGGTGCCGATACGGCCCTCTGTTCGTACACCTGCCGCCATTCCCTAGCGTCGTGGGAATAGGTAATCCCACGACCCGCTCCAGAGCTCCAGAGGGAGCCAACCCCGGCTCCCCCCCTACGCGATCAATCCCGGACCTGGCCTGGACAACAGTTGGTGGATTACCCCTCATTTCCAACCAACCACAACCCTCCCCCCTCCCTAACCCCACAAAAAATTTAGCTAAAAAAGTAACTGGGGCCTCTTATTAAATTTATACCTGAGGCCCCTATTCCTGCCCAGCCATCTCTCAGGGCCCCAACAATCGGGCCCTTCATCAAGAGGCAGAGTGGAAAATGAGGTGGGTCGCACCCAGGATGGGGGGGCACCCCTGAGGGCGAACAGAACCGTGCTGGGGTAACTAAGGCGCATGATGATAATTAAATAAAATGTCCATGGCATTTGGATCCCAAAAAGTTGTCTAACATGTATCCTAACCTACAGTCTAAATGCTGGAGATGTGGTAGTTTAGATGCTACTTATTTTCATATGTGGTGGTCTTGTAGAAATATAAAAGCTTTTTGAATTAAAATTTGGTGGAACATTCAAAAGATTTTTAAGAGAAAGATAAAGTTTTCTCCACAATTGTTCTTATTGGGTATTGTTGTAGATTGTGATACTAAAGAAATCAATTTGATGTTGAATTTGATAACAGCAGCACGGTTACTGGTGGGACAATATTGGAAGAAGGATAGTTTGCCTACTATAGAAGAATGGGTACTTAAGGTATCGAACCTTGCAGAAATGTCTAAGATTTCTGTTTATTTGAAGGATCACTCGCAAGAAAGATATATTTCAGTTTGGAGGAGATGGATAGATTATATTCAGAATAAATATGGGACTAAAAAGTACCATTTGGCTTATGAGTAGATTTTAGATTGTTATTAATTTTAGCCCCTTCATGGATTACTGCCTTGTCGTGGCGAAGGGGCTTGCGTAATTCAATGAAGCTATGAGCTATGCCGTGCAGGGCCACCCAAGACGGTCAGGTCATAGCAGAGAGTTCTGACAAAACGTGATCCACTGGAGAAGGAAATGGCAACCCACTCCAGTATCTTTGCCATGAAAACCCTATGGACAGTACCAAAAGGCAAAACGATATGACACTGGAAGATGAGCCCCTCAGGTCGGAAGGCGTCCAATATGCTACTGAGGAAGAGCAGAGGGCTAGTACTAGTAGCGCCAGAAAGAATGAAGCTACTGGGCCAAAGCTGAAAGGACGCTCAGCTGTGGATATGTCTGGTGGTGAAAGGAAAGTCCGATGCTGTAAAGATTTTTTCTCCATAGGAACCTGGAATGTAAGATCCATGAATCAAGGAAAGCTGGACGTGGTCAAACAAGAGATGACAAGACTGAACATCGACATCTTAGGTATCAGCGAACTAAAATGGACAGGAATGGGTGAATTTAATTCAGATGACCATCAGGTATACTACTGTGGGCAAGAATCCCTCAGAAGAAATGGAGTAGCCTTCATAGTCAATAAAAGAGTAGGAAAAGCAATGCTAGGATATAATCCCCAAAATGACAGAATGATCTCAGTTTGAATCCAAGGCAAACCATTCAATATCACAGTAGTCCAAGTCTATGCCCCAAAGCACCGGTGCTGAAGAGGATGAAATTGACCGGTTCTATGAAGCCCTACAGCACCTTACAGAACTAACACCCAAAAATGATGTCCTTAGCGTCATGGGGGATGGGAATGCTAAAGTAGGAAGCCAAAAGATAACCGGAATAACAGGCAACTTTGGCCTTGGAGTACAAAAGGAAGCAGGTCACAGGCTGACAGAATTTTGTCAAGAGAATACGATGGTTATAGCAAACACTCTTTTCCAACAACCCAAAAGATGGCTCTACACATAAACATCACCAGACGGTCAACACAGAAATCAGATTGATTATGTGCTCTGCAGCCAAAGATGGAGAAGCTCTATACAGTCAGTAAAAAGAAGACCAAGAGCTGACTGTGGCTCAGACCATGAGCTTTTCGTTGCAAAATTTAGGCTTAAACTGAAAAAAGTAGGGAAAAGCGCTAGGCCACTCAGGTATGAACTAAATCATATCCCTGTTCAATATACAGTAGAGGTGACAAATAGATTTAAGGAATTAGATCTGATAGACAGAGTGCCTGAAGAACTATGGATGGAGGTTCTCAACATTGTACAAAAGGTAGCAACTAAAACCATCCCAAAGAAAACAAATGCAAGAAAGCAAAATGGTTGTCAGAGGAAGCTTTGCAAATAGCTGAGGAAAGAAGGGAAGTGAAAGGCAAAGGAGGAAAAGAAAGATACACCGAACTGAATGCAGAATTCTAGACAATAGCTAGAAGAAATAAGAATGCCTTCTTAAATGAACACTGCAAAGAAATAGAATAATAATAATTTTATTTATATACCGCCCTTCTCCCGAAGGACTCAGGGCGGTGAACAGGGCAAATATATAAAAATACAAAAGTACAAAAGTTAAAAAGAGATTAAACATATGCCCAACTAAAAACAGTACAATACAAACATTAAAACATTAAAATAACCATAAGAACCCAAACCCATCCCCCATCAGGCCAGGCCGGCTTGTTCGAATAAGAATGTCTTCAGATCGCGACGGAAGGAGCAAAGGTCGGGCGCCATTCGGAGCTCAACTGTCAACTGGTTCCATAGCTCCGGGGCACCCACAGAGAAGGATCTCCCCCTGGGGGCCACCAATCGACATTCTCTGATCGGTGGCACCCTGAGGAGACCCTCTCTGTGGGAACGCACAGGGCGGAGGGAAGTTGATGCCGGAAGCAGGTGCTCCCTAAGGTACTCCGGACCCATGCCATGTAGGGCCTTAAACACCATTACCAGTACCTTGAATCTCACCCGGAAGACAACTGGTAGCCAATGCAGCTCACGGAGCAGAGGTGTTATATGTGAGTATCGGGAGACTCCCAGCACAACTCTCGCAGCTGCATTCTGTACTAGTTGGAGCCTCCGAGTGGTCCTCAAGGGCAGCCCCATGTAGAGAGCGTTGCAGTAGTCCAGACGAGAGGTCACGAGCGCATGAGTGACTGTACGCAAGGCATCCTGGTCTAGATAGGGCCGCAACTGGCGCACCAGGCGAACCTGGGCGAAGGCCCCCCTAGTCACAGCTACTATATGGTCTTCCAAGGTGAGCCGTGAATCTAGAAGGACTCCCAAGTTGCGAGCCCTATCTACGGGGGGTAATAGTTCACCCCCCATAGAAAGAGATGGAATATTCTGAATATCCCGGTATGCCGGTATGCAAAGCCACTCAGTCTTGTCAGGGTTGAGTTGAAATCTGTTCCTCCCCATCCAGACACGAACCGCCTCCAGGCAATGGGACATCACATCGAGGGCATCACTGGGGTGGTTTTGGGTCGAAATAAAAAGCTGGGTATCATCAGCATACTGATGATACCCAACTCCAAAACCACGAATGATCTCACCCAGCGGTTTCATATAGATGTTGAACAGGAGAGGCGAGAGGACCAACCCCTGAGGAACTCCACAAACAAGAGACCTCGAGGTCGACCTCTGCCCCCTTGCCAACACTGACTGCGAACGTCCCAGGAGATAGGAGGAGAACCACTGCAAAACCGTGCCTCCCACTCCCAATCCCCTGAGACGCCGCAGCAGGATACCATGGTCGATGGTATCGAACGCCGCTGAGAGGTCTAATAGGACTAGGACAGAGGAAAATCCCCTGTCCCGAGCCCTCCAGACGAAAACAATAGAATAGGGAGGACCATATATCTCTTCAAGAAAATTGGAGAGATGAAGGGAACGTTTCATGCAAAAATTGGCATGATAAAGGACCAAAATGGCAGGAACCTAACAGAGGCAGAAAAGATTAAGAAGAGGTGGCAAAATTACACAGAACTATACAAGAACGAGCTTAACGGCCCTGATAAACACGTTGAGGTGGTCACTGAGCTTGAGCCAGACATCCTAGAATGTGAAGTGAAGTGAGACTTAGAAAAGCTGAGCAACAACAAAGCTAGTGGAGGTGACAGTATTCCAGCTGAGCTATTCAAAATCTTAAAAGACGATGCAGTAAAAGTGCTACACTCAATTTGCCAGCAAATTTGGAAAACTCAACAGTGGCCACAGGATTGGAAAAGATCAGTTTACATTCCTATTCGAAAGAAAGGCAGTGCCAAAGAATGTTCAAACTATCACACCATTGCACTCATTTCTCATGCTAGTAAAGTCATGCTTAAAATCCTACAAGCTAGACTCCAGCAGTATGCGGATCAAGAACTACCAGAAGTACAGGCAGGATTTCGAAGAGGCAGAGGAACTAGAGATCAAATTGCCAACATACGCTGGATCATGGAGAAAGCTAGGGAGTTCCAGAAAAACACCTACTTCTGCTTCATTGACTATGCTAAAGCTTTTGATTGTGTGGATCATAACAAACTGTGGCAAGTTCTTAAAGAGATGGGCATACCAGACCATCTCATTTGTCTCTTGAGAAACCGATATGCAGGTCAAGAAGCAACAGTGAGAACTGGACACGGAACCACTGATTGGTTCAAAATTGGGAAAGGAGTCCGGCAAGGCTGTATACTGTCGCCCTGCCTATTCAACTTATATGCAGAGCACATCATGAGAAAGGCAGGGCTAGATGAATCAAAAGTTTGAATTAAGATTACCGGAAGAAATATCAACAAACTAAGATATGCAGATGATACCACTCTAATGGCAGAAAGTGAAGAGGAACTAAAGAGCCTCTTGTTGCGGGTGAAGAAGGAGAGTGCAAAAGTTGGGTTGAAAGTAAACATTAAGAAAACCAAGATCATGGTATCCGGCCCTCTCAATTAGCTTATGAGTAGATTTTAGAGGGATATTGTTATTAATTTTAGTGTTAGTACTTTTTATGTATTTATGTTAAAGGGGAGTTAAAGCACATTATGAATTTGGTTAATTTTATATTATGGATAATCTTTAGCTAGAATATGATTATTATAACTATACCCTGTATTTAGCTCTGGGAAATGGGGGGGAAGGGGGGTGGTTTGGGGTGGGTGGGATTTTGGGATGTATTGTAAAATCTTGTTTTTGTAAAACTCTTTAATAAAAAAAAAAAGAAGGAGAGTGCAAAGGTTCGGTTGAAACTTAACATTAAGTAAACCAAGATCATGGCATCTGTCCCTCTCAATTCCTGGCAAATAGATGGGGAAGAAGTGGAAGTAGTGACAGATTTTGTTTTCCTGGGCTCCAAGATCACCGCAAATGGGGACTGCAGCCAAGAAATTAAAAGGTCTTGCTCCTGGGGAGGAAAGCTATGGCAAATCTAGACATCACACTAAAAAGCAGAGACATCACCCTGCCAACAAAAGTGCATATAGTCAAGGCTATGATCTTCCCAGTTGCAATGTATGGCTGTGAAAGTTGGACCATAAGAAAGGCTGAGCGCCAAAGAATTGAGGCCTTTGAACTATGGTGCTGGAGAAGACTCCTGCAAGTCCCTTGGACTGCAAGGCGATCAAACCGGTCAATCCTAGAGGAGATCAACCCTGACTGCTCTTTAGAAGGCCAGATCCTGAAGTTGAAACTCAAATACTTTGGCCACCTAATGAGAAGGAAGGACTCACTGGAGAAGAGCCTAATGCTGGGAAAGATTGAGGGCAATAGAAGAAGGGGACGACAGAGAATGAGGTGGCTGGATGGAGTCACTGAAGCAGTAGGTGTGAACTTAAATGGACTCCAGAAGATGGTAGAGGAAAGGAAGGCCTGGAGGAACATTGTCTATGGGGTCATGATGGTTCAGACACGACTTCGCAGCTGACAACATAACAACAGTTGATTCTGGATGCTCCCGATGCATCATTAGCTTGCCATTTGCCATGAAACTGGGCATACGAGCAAAACTGCTCTCCAAACCTGTGAGGTTTGAGCAAGCCAATGGCTCCCTGATGGGAGGGACTTTAGTCATGCAATTAATAGAGCCCCTACGCCTAGAAATAGGTGAGCACTGGGATTTTATTCACTTCCTGGTGGCCCCAAAAATGACAGAGGCTGTGATCCTAGGATTAGCCTGGTTGGACAAATGGAAGCTGTTTATATGGTGGAAGAAAGGAATGAGAACTGTGAGACTATCTATAGGGCCTAACCCTCCCATTGATTCAACAGATGTGGCAGGACAATTTAGGCCACCAACTGAACAAGCGCACATAGCTGCCTCACCGCCACCAGGCAAACCAACCATCCCCAGTGAGTACCAGGACCTGGCAGGGGCATTTGGTGAAGAAGAATGCAACACGCTGCCCCCCCCCCCAGACCCAATGATTGTTCCATAGAACTGTTGCCAGGAGCCAAACTCCCACAGCCAAGAATGTATGCCATGTCCCCCCTCAAAATAGAGTAGATGCAACGATACGTGGATAAAAACCTAGCGAGAACAATACGTGGATAAAAACCTAGCGAGGGGGTTCATTGAATGAGCCAAGTCTACTGTGGCAGCCCCTGTGTTGTTTAAAGAAAAAAAAGATGTGTCTCTTCATCTCTGCATGGACTATAAAGGGCTGAACACGATGAGTGTGGAGAACAAATACCCCCTCCCCCTCCTGAAAGACTTGTCAACCCACCTAGCTAAGGGGAGTATTTTCACAAAATTGGACCTGAGAGAGGCATACTACTGGGTGAGAATAAAAGAGGGAGATGAGTGGAAAACTGCCTTTAATTGTCCCTTGGGAAGCTACCAATTCAAAGTCATGCCATTTGGACTGCAGGGGGCCCCATCCGTATTCATGCAGCTGATTAATGAGGTACTACATGATCACTTATACAAATGTGTTCCAATGTATCTTGATGACATCTTGATATACAGAACAAATATGACTGATCATATAAAGCTAGTGAGAGAAGTATTAAAGAAACTATTGAAAGCCAAGCTATATGCCAAATTGTCAAAATGTGAATTTCACCAGACCCGGGTTAGATTATCTTGGCTACAGAATTTCCAACAAGGGCGTAGAAATGGACCCAGCCAAAGTGAGAACTATAATTGAATGGCAGCCCCCAAAGACTTGCAAACAGCTTCAGAGTTTTTTAGGTTTTGCTAACTTTTATCGCCAATTCATCCCCTCCTTTGCCAAGATTGCCCTACCCCTTACAGAACTACTCAAAAAAGGCAAAGGAGGAGGGAAGCTGCGACTGGGCCAACCACTTGCTTGGACAATGAGCTGTCAAACAGCTTTTGAGAATTTGAAAAGACTATTTGCTGCTGAACCAGTCCTAAAGCATCCATGCCCAGCGGAGCCCTTTGTAATCCAAGCTGACACCAGCGACGTTGCAGTCAGAGCTGTATTATTGCAAAAGAACAAAAATGGAGTCCTACAACCACGCGCTTCACCTCCAAAAAATTCACTGAAAGCGAGAGGAGATGGGCAATCTGGGACAAGGAGGCCTTCGTTATTAGGTGGAGCCTGTTAAACTGCATTATCGAGATTACCCCAGTACAAAAGCGAAAGCGAAGAAGTTAATGAGGCAATCAGTCCACAAACTGCTGCTCAACTCACGCCTCGCAGGGCCCCTAACCCTGATGGCCCTGGGGCAAAGAAAATAAAACAAGAACTCCTCACCGATCAATGGTTCAAAGACAATCAAGGCTCCTTAACATACAGGGATGGTTTGGCTTACAAGGGGGGAAACTGTATTTGCCTGAAGCCCTCCGTCTTAATGCTCTCAAACACAGCCATGACGTAAAACAGGCTGGACACTTCAGATATTTAAAAACTCTACACCTCATCCGCCAGCAATTTTGGTGGCCAGGGCTAAAACAAGTTGTGGAAAGCTATGTTAGGAGTTGTGCTGTATGTGCCACCATGAAAAGAATTTCAGGGAAAACCCCTGGGTGGCAGACCCTTCTCAACCATGGGAAGAGATAGCTATGGACTTTATTGTAGACCTACCCGAAAGTAGAGGAAATACTTTCATCTGGACTGTGATAGACCTGTTTTCGAAGCTGGCTCATTTTATCACCTGCAAAGGACTCCCATCGGCCCAACGACTGACTAAATTGTTCCTGAAACATATCTACTGGCTGCATAGCACCCCTAAGTGAATAATTTCGGATAGAGGAGTGCAGTTCACAGCAAAATTTGGAGGAATTTTCTTAAATTAATTGGATCATCTCAAGGCTTATCATCTGCTTTTCATCCAGCTACCAATGGGGCTGCAGAATCCGCTAACAAAATGGTGGAGCAATACCTCAGATGCTATGTTTCCTACCAACAGACCAACTGGACTGACCTCCTCCCTTTCACTGAGGTGCCTTACAATAATTCTGTTCACAGCAGCACCGGCTACACACCTTTCAGAGTAGCCACAGGAAAATAAAAAGTAAAGGTAAAGGTTCCCCCGCACATGTGTGCTACTCATTTCCGACTCTAGGGGCCGGTGCTCATCTCCGTTTCAAAGCCGAAGAGCCAGCGCTTGTCCGAGGACTTCTCTGTGGTCATGTGGCCGGCATGACTAGACGCCAAAGGCGCACGGAACGCTGTTACCTTCCCACCGTAGTGGTCCCTATTTTTCTACTTGAATTTTTACGTGCTTTCGAACTGCTAGGTGGGCAGAAGCTGGGACGAGTAACAGGCGCTCACTCTGCTACGCGGCACTTGGGATTCAACCCGCCAAACTGCCGACCTTCTGATCGACAAGCTCAGCGTCTTAACCCACTGAGCCACTGCATCCCTCACAGGAAAATAGTTCAGCCCAATACCTGAATACCCTCAGGTGCCCTCCGCTTCCCAGACGCTTGATCAATGAGTGAGGGGTTGGGAAGAAGTTTGGAAAAACACAAAGATGGCCTTAAAAATGACTTTTGAGACCTACAAAAAGCAGGCTGATAAAAAGAGGGCTCCCCAAAGAACATTCCAAGTTGGGGAAAAAGGTTTATCTGTTTATGCCTCAAATTACCCAGCAAGAAATTAGGACCAAAATTCTTGGGGCCTTTCCCCATTGTAAGGATCATCAACCCCATCACAGTAGAATTAAAACTCCCTAGGCTTTTAGGGAAAGTTCACCCTGTCTTCCATTGCAGCCTGTTGAAACCTATTCGGAACTCCACCTTGAGACCTTCCCTAAGAAGGCACCCGGGCCCCTCGTAGTAGCAGGTCAGACACACTATGAAGTGAAAGGCATTCTTGACTCTAGAATTTTTAAAGGGAAATTGCAGTACCTAGTACATTAGAAGGGGTACTCTCTGTCTTAAGCTACTTGGGTGAAATCTAGCAATGTGAATGTGAGATTTATTTATTTATTTATTTATTTATTTTTATTACATTTATATCCCGCCCTTCTCCGAAGACTCAGGGCGGCTTACAAGCTTAGCAGTAGCCTTCATTCTATGTATATGCCTGCTTGTTAGGGCTTTCACACACACCCCAAGCGGCATTATTACAAAGTCAGCTTATTGCCCCCAACAATCTGGGTCCTCATTTTACCTACCTCGGAAGGATGGAAGGCTGAGTGGGATGGTGGGATGCGAACCTGCACTAATTGCAGGCAGCTGGTGTTACTTAAGGAGACATTAGTCCTCTGCTCCACCAAGGCTCACGAGATGGCCTCACGAGACCGATGGTTCGTTAAGGTGCTTCCAAGAAAAAGGCAGCATGCAGGGATGCAATCAGATGAAGCTTTATTTAACGATAAAGTAAATAGAAAGAGTTCCCTGGCATGGAGGCATCCATGCCTGGATTGAGCTCATGGATCATTCCCAAAGGGAGCTTGAAGAAGAAAAACAACAAGAGAGCAACAAGAGAGAGAGCAGCCCCTGAGCAGAGGTTTTTATGGGGGTCCCCAGCCCCTCCCTTACCAATGAGACTGAGGGAGCTGGAGGACCATTAACATGCCAATGGATAGGACAGCCATTTAGCAATATGAGGAAACCAGAGGTGCTCCGTCTACTCTTAGTGTCACCAGCCCAGTCTGCGTCCGAGTAAGCGGAGAGCTGGGCCGTTTTCCCCTTTTCTGGCTCCAGCACAAGGAGAGCATCGGTCGTGCCCCTGAGGTACCTAAGTACCCTCTTAACAGCAGTCCAGTGGAATTCCTTTGGGTGTTCCACATGCCTGGACAGTAGATTCACAGCTAAAGCTATGTCAGGCCTGCTCCAATTGCTGATGTATAGCAAGGAGCCGATCACAGATCTGTAAAGCTTATTATCTGTGAACTCAGGACCGTCCTTGTGAGTGTGACTGTAATAGTCACTTTGTATCGGGCTATGCGTTGGGTTAGATTCTGTCATTTTGCATTTGGTCAATAACTCCTCAATCTTTTCTTTCTGAGATAGGGCGAACCCCTCCTTAGTGGCCAAGATGTGCACACCCAAGTACCTGTCAACCCGCCCCAAAGACTTCAGGGTAAACTTTTCCCCCAGGGCCTTGGCAAATTTATCACACCCTTCCTTGTCAGGCCCTACATATAGGAGGTCGTCCACATAAACTAACACCCGTTCTGTGGTACCCTTGGAGTTGCGTGTGAAAACACATTCATCTGCATGGGATGCACTGAAACCAAATCGTTCTAAACTTTTTCTAAGGCAGTCGTACCATAGTTTCCTCGACTGCCTGAGGCCATATAACCCTTTTAGGAGCAGCCATGTGTTTCCCCCCTCCTGCTGGTAGCCAGGAGGGGCCCTCACGTAGATCTGCCAGTCCAAGTTGGCGTGGAGGTAAGCCGTCTGGATGTCGAATTGGAAGACTTCATCCCCCAGAGCGGCTGCAGTTACGAGGGCGGCCTTGACGCTCTCTGCCTGGACGGTTGGAGAGTAGGTCTCCCCGTAGTC
Source organism: Daboia siamensis (assembly GCA_024449315.1). Lineage (NCBI taxonomy): Eukaryota > Metazoa > Chordata > Lepidosauria > Squamata > Viperidae > Daboia > Daboia siamensis. The sequence goes on from JAKJMR010016261.1 coordinate 91,215, forward strand.
CTCCATGTAGCGCTGGGCAAACCCCTGTGCTACCAAACGGGCCTTATACAGGTAGAGGCCGTTGGCAAGTGGTTTGGCCTTGAAAACCCACCTTGTGCCAATGATTTTCCTCTCCTTTGGTGGTTGCTGGGGGGTGAAGACTTTTAGCTTTTTCAGGCTCGCCATCTCCTGCTCCATCGCGAGCTGACATTTCTCCTGTTCTTCAATGGGCATCTCCTGGATGTCAGAGAAGGATTTTGGGGTGACCACAACGCTGTTGACGGACGCGATGTGCCCAATGTCGACTCTCTTTGGCGAGATCCCTTTGTTGGACCGCTTTGACCTTCTGACCTCCTGCCACTCACCGCCTTTTTGTTCTGCGAGTTCCTTGTTAGCCGGCATTTCACAACCGGGATGTGAAGACCCTCGGTCCCAGGTGCTGGGTGTCACGGGTCTCTGAGGCGTCACCTCGGGACTGGATGGTTCATCCTCCCCATCTGAACCAGGTAGGATGACATCTTCGTCTTGTTCCTCGCTCTCGTCGGTGGCAGGGTATGTGGTCGTCTCAGGTGATGTCGTGGTTGGTGCATCTTTGCTGGGTCAGTTGAGATATGGGCCCAGATCATTTGAGTGGATCTGGGTCCAATTGGAGTCCTCTTCAAAGGAGGCAGATTGGGAAGTCACAGTCCTGCCCCCTTTACCCAGGAAACGGTAGGCCTTGGAGCCAGGAGCATAGCCCATGAACCTCAGTCTCTGGGAGACAGACCTCCCCTTCTTCTGCAGCTGCTTGGGGATGTGCACCCAAGCGTAGGAGCCAAACACACGCAAGTGTCCCAGACTTGGTTTCCTACCGTGGACCAGGAAATATGGGGTCTGGTCCACAACACTGCTCCAGGTGCGGTTTAAGGTGTAATTGGCATAGTGCATCGCCTCTGCCCAGTATGATTCTGCGACCCCAGCGTCTGCAATCAGACTACGCATCATAGTTTGCAGGATTCCATTTCTTTTCTCTGCCACGCCGTTCTGAGCAGGAGTGAAGGGCGATGTAAGAAAATGTCGGATGCCCTTACGCCTTACCCAGTCCTGGAATTTTCGGGACATGAACTCAGCCCTGCGGTCACTTTGCAGTTGTGCGATCTTGGTCTTATACTGGGTCTCTACAAAGTTGTACAGTGATTTTATGGCGTCAAAGGCTTTGGATTTTTCTGTGAGGGTATACACATGGCCGTATACACCTCACAATCCTTGAGCTCGACTCCCTTAGCAAACTTTCCCATCTTTTTAACCACAGGGAAGCTCGCATGACCTAATCTTCGGTGTAAGAGATGGGCACACTTATAGTGGAGCGGCTTCCCCACTGACACCCTCTTGGCTCTGGTTGCCTTGAGCAGTGCTTTAGGTGCCTGCTGAGGTTCAGTTTTCTTGTCCATACTGCCCTTGGAAAGCCGTGGGGCTGGCTGAGGTGGCTTGGGTGCAACCGCTTCGGCCTTGCGCTCCTTAGACAGCCTTGGGGCTGGCTGTGGGGGCTTTCTCTCTTTCCGTGCGCAGGCCCCTTCTGAGGTGGCACCCAGTGGACTGTCCTCTTTGGCTGGGTTCTCAGGGGAGAAGTATGGCAAACCATTTATGATGGCAATACTTCCAATGACCCTCTGGTTCCAGGTGACATGACCTCCCCCTTTGCGAAATAAAACTTCCACCCTGTCATCGTCACATAATTTGATAATGCTTAACAGATTGTTGGCAATGGAGGGAGCATGCAGTACCCCTTCAACATTTCCTAGTCCGGGTACAGAGACAGTGCCCTCCCCAACAACCAAAGCCTTATCACCATGGGCCACCTTGACAGAGGAGTTAATTTTCTTTAACCTTTTAAACCCTTGTTTCATATTGGTAATGTGAGATGAAGCTCCAGAGTCCAGTAACCATAAGTAAGTGGGGCTATCAGCCTTTGTGGTGGGGGTGAGAGCACAAGTAGGCACAAAATTGCCCTTGGCACTACCTTTGCCCCCGCCACACCCCCTCCCTTGCCCCTTGCCCCTTCCTTGATTGGGACCACGCTTGGGGCCATGTTGGTGATGGGGGCAGTCCTTCTTCAGATGCCCCTCAGAGCCACAGATGAAACACTTAAGAAGAGCATTAACCTGCTCTGAGTTGTGGTGCCTCCTGCTGACTCGCTGTATGGTGGCTCTGGCGTACTCTCCTGCATCTCTATGCCTCCTGTCCTCTTCAATGAGCCTCCCTGTGAGGTAGGACAGGGTCATGGCTTCCTTCGTTGTCCCCTCCAGTGAAACAATGAAACTGCTCCAATTTTTGTGCAGGGAAGCCAGAATGATGGCGACCATGTTCGCCTCAGGTACAAGGTAGTCTCTGAACATCAGTTCTGCCCTGAGCGCCTTCAATTTTCCCAGGTGCTCAGCCATGTTAGCCCCAAACCTCAGTCTGGTGGTGTAAAACTCAGTTGTGAGTCTGGTGATGGAACCGATGCTGTCGCTGTTGAATAAATTGTATAATAACCCCCAAACTTCACCAGCTGTGAGCCCATCTGGAATGCTGGGGTACAAGTTGCCATCCAGTGAAATCAGTAGAGTGGTATATGCTTGTCTATGATACCACTCTTCTTGGGGTCCCCAGGGAAGAGGTGGGGGATCCAGAACCATCTCTAGAGTCCCTTCCTTTAATAGACATATCTGCACATCTTTACTCCAACTGCTGTAATTCTCCCCCCCAAGTTGCAGTTTTGCAAAATTATTTGGGAGGGCAGAAGCAGATGAAAGAGAATTTTCCTTAGCTCTATGTCCATTTCTATACATCTGTGAGTTCTCCATTGAGGTGAATGGAAAAGGGATCCCTCTGCTGGCATGTGGTGTTATTTTTCTCTGATTTATGGATGGCCCCGACTGGGCATGCTCAGGATTCATTTGAGACCAGGAGGCGGAGGGAGCGGATGTCTCTCTCTCTGCCTCTGGGCCAGGCCCAGGCCTAGGCCTGCAGGCTGTGATTTGGGCCTGAAGAGGGGCTGAAGGCCGCAGAAGCCCCGAAGATTCCTCCTGAAGCCCCCCCGGCACTGGAACACTCACCGGGGGGCGAAGACTGCAGTATGGGGCCGGGATGGCACAGGGACGCCCAGGATCGCCCGGAGGAGCCCATCGCTGGTCCTGAAGACCCTGGAGGCGGCTGAAGACGGCGCTGGAGGAGCGGGCCTCATCCGGAGGCCCCCCAAAGACCATCTGGCAAGCAGGGCGTCTGGGTGGCGGCAAAAAGTAGGACGGAGGGCCCGGGGGTTCACTGGGGGCCCTCTGGGGTTGCAGGACGTAACTGGGAGGATCCAGGCCGGACGCCTCCCGGCAGTTAGGCCCCGGGGAAATGGTTGGAGGCCTTAGAGCTCCTCCGGGAGGATCCTGGGGGTAGTGAGGGAGACTGGCTACCCCCGATGTCGAAGCCGTGGTCGTTTTGGCCTCCAGGGCCGCAACCAGGACCTGGATGGCTACTTTAATCTCTGCTGCAGTAGGCTCGGTGCGGGAGGCTTCGAGGCCATCATAGGCCTTGAGGCTTTCCGGTGGGGAAGACTGGGCAGTTTCCATGCCGCTTCGGCTGGATGCCACCGATTGCTGGGCCTCGAAGCTTGGCTGAGGCCTATGAAACCACGATGGTGTCCTGGGGGCCGCCATCTTGCTTCCAGTTGGCCCCGGAAGCTGCAGATCACCCGCCAAAAGCTCTGGGTCCCCGGGATCCCCCAGGGTAGCCGGTGCCATGTTAGGGGGCCTCATGGGCGCTGGGGAAGGACTTACCTGGTGTCCAGAGGCCCCCTGCTCTGGCATCCCTCGCGGTGAGGCTTGTGGCTTCCTTTGTGCTGCAAGGAATGTTTGGAGCAGCTCCCTGCATTCCTGGTTAGTCATCTGGTCCACGCTGTGCTTGGCCTTGGCCTGGGCCGCTTTCCGGGTGTCTTGGCAGTCTTGGGAGGACTGTAAGCCTTCCATGCTTCCCTCTGTGGCTTGCAGCTGTGGGGAGGCATGTGAAGGGGTCCTTGGCGCTCCGCTGGGTCCTCTGGGGGAATAGAGGTCATCTGTGCTCTCACCTGTAGCGAAGCTGGCGTCAGGGGCTGGATGCAGAGCTGCCGTTCTTGATTGAAGACTCCTGGTCACAATCGGGGATCTCCTGCCATCCGTCTCAAATGGGTTCTTGCTGGAACCTCCAGGCATCTTGCTTCTAGCTGCTGGCTTGGAAGCGTTGCCTTAAACCATCCTCTGCTACCAATTTGTGAGATGGCCTCACGAGACCGATGGTTCGTTAAGGTGCTTCCAAGAAAAAGGCAGCACGCAGGGATGCAATCAGATGAAGCTTTATTTAATGATAAAGTAAATAGAAAGAGTTCCCTGGCATGGAGGCATCCATGCCTGGATTGAGCTCATGGATCATTCCCAAAGGGAGCTTGAAGAAGAAAAACAACAAGAGAGCAACAAGAGAGAGAGCAGCCCCTGAGCAGAGGTTTTTATGGGGGTCCCCAGCCCCTCCCTTACCAATGAGACTGAGGGAGCTGGAGGACCATTAACTCTCTCCAATGGGGCTGCAGGGGCCGGAGACCCCTGACCCATCAGTGGGAGCAAAGATGCCTCTTTGCTCCCATCTGATGACCTTTTTGGGGAACTGCCATGGCTGGCACAAAAACATCTAACAGTGAAGGCTGACTGACTCATCAAAAAGTTTCATGAAAGAAACCCCAGCAAACCAAAAGATAATCCCTGACATATGCTTTTGTTTACATTACAGGATCTATCCTTTTTGTAAGGGGGGCCAGATGTCAACACTGCAAACATTGGATGTTTTTGCCTTGACAATATAAGAGGCAGCCTTTCCCTTTAAACTGTTTTGCTTTTGAAAAATAAAGCTGGGGGGAGGAGAATGCTACCCCTGTTGTTTTTTTAATAAGATAAAGAATGGCGTGAAATAAAACGGAAGAGAAGCTTTGCATGTTAAACTAATTGGAGAATGTGGTTTATAACATTAAATTAAGGGAGAAAATTGTGTTTGATGCAAAGTGTTCAGGGGAGGAGAATTCAGATTTTGGCATCCATCCATGACTGCCGATGCTTCATTCTCATTATTATAGACTTTTTAGAATAAACAATGTTGGAATGGTCTTTGAACTGTCTCATTAGTCGGAACCATGACACATAAGTTGTCAAGCAAATCCAAAGGAAGAATATATAACCAATAATAATGGATAATTAGGTGTTACCAGCCTAAGAAACAATTTCACAATCATTCCCCTCCTTTTGTCATTAGATGTTGCTTAGTGTTTAGATCTGGTGTCAGGATGATAATGTAGCACTTGGGAAAGAAGATGCAGCTCAGTAGTCCAGCACCGGAGGCCAAGATGGAGAAGACCTACACGGCCACCATGTATTTTCCTTTAGTGCTCAGGTTGGTGGGGAGGAAGAAAACCCAGACACTGCAGAAGACCAGCATGCTGAATGTGATCAGCTTGTCTTCATTGAAAGCTCCAGGCAGGTTTCTGGCCAGGAAAGCCACCATGAAGCAATTTGCAGCAAGGAAGCCCATGCAGCCAAGAACAAAATAAAACATGGTGACAGAGCCTTCATTGCATTGAAGGATGATCTCTCCAGGCTGGGAGTGCAGATCAGAGTCATGAAATGGAGGAGAAACTCCCAACCACATGGCACAGATAAGAATTTGGACAACAGAAAAAGAAAGGATGATGGAGTTGGCCAAGCTCTTCCCCAACCATCTTTTCACTTTATTGCCTGGTTTTGAGGCTAGGAATGCCAGCACTACTGTGATTGTTTTGGCCAACACAGATGACACGGCTACTGAGAAGACAATGCTGAACACTGTTTGTTGGAGAAGGCTTTCCTTGGTCGGCCAATGAAGAACAAGAAGGATAAGAAGCAAAGCAGAAGGGAGACCAGAAGGATGTAGGAGAGGTCCCGGTTGTTGGCTTTCACAATAGGAGTTTCAAGGTATTTAATGAATATGATTAAAACAAAGCCTGTGATTAGGAACAACAGTAGAGCAAAGGAGATGAGGATGATGCTGAGATGTTCTTCATAGGACAGGAAGGTTATTCTTTTGGGGATACACAGGACTCGGTTCTCAGTTGGATATTGATCATTTGAGCACTTGGTGCATTTTTTGGTATTGAGAAAAGAAAGTAATATTTCTTTTCTAGTCTTTCAAATTCTAAGAAAAACTTTGGATAAGATGTGATACAGAGAGACAGAAAAATCTCAGTAAATGGAATATACTTACACCACAACAACAACAAAATCCGCAATACACACAACTATAAAAAGAACAACAACAACAACATAAAATTAAAAGAAGAGCTATCTGGTGCTGCAAACTCCCTTCTCTGAGGTAATCCACCAGATTCTTATCCTGCACTGACCTTACCCTATCCCAAATGGTTGGCAGAAATAGCAAGTCTCCAGAGGTTTAAGAGGATGGGGGGCCTATTCAATTTCAAGGGGATGAAGTCCAATAGGGCAGGAACAGATTGTTTGCACGCCAATTATATCTGCTCTGGTTGGACAAGCAGATATCCTCAAGCAGAGGAAACCCTGCAGATACCCTGGTTCTGTCTCATGGAGGGTTTGAAAGGTGAGTTTAATTGCACCTGGAAAGAAACTGGGCTTCTGTGTAGCCTGCACAGCAGGGGTGTCCTATGGAAGAACACACGGAAACTCAACACTGTGCATGCCTTTGCATTCTGGAACATTTTACAAATTGCAGGTGGTTTTAAAGAGCAACCCTATGAGTATGGGATAAAAAGATAGAAATAGAAAAGTGATGGCAGAAAAAGACCTAGTGCGGCATCAAGTCAGCCCTTTGAGTTTTTTGTTTTCTTATTTATTTAATATTTTATTTCATTTTTTTTCAAAAAAATTCAGATGATGGACATAAGTTTATCCCAAAAATGTTTAAACTCAGTTACTAATGATTGACCCACCAACCATTCTCTCAATAAAAGGTAAAGGTAAAGGTTCCCCCGCACATGCGTGCTAGTCTGGACAGAGGATAAAAGTTGTCTAAAACATGGTTGGATCCATGGAGAACCACTTGAGAAGGGTTGCAACATTGGCTATTTCAGGACAGGTTGTACAGTCCCCTTCACAATTCTATTCCACCAAGAGCCACTTTGTGTGAAATGGCCATATAAACTTGATAAGTAAATTTGAAAAAAACTTCTTAAGGAAGATTAATTCATAAATGAATTCAACAACAAGAACTGAGTGTGTTATCTGTAAAATCTTTTTACCCTGTAAAAATGAGAAGATGAAGCAATATGTTTCCGTATGGTGTCACCAACCTTCCTGAGTGGAGATGGTCCCCTCTGGACAAGGAATGCAGTCGTAGGAGCAAACTGGCTCTCCTTCTCAAGCCTGCTTGACAAATCCAGGATGACATTTTTGCACAGATTTAGACTGAGGCAGAGACTAAACAGAAAAAGAAGAAATCTACTTGATGATTTTATGCTGAATCGTCTGTTTGATTTTCATTGTTCCTTTAACCCAACATCTCTCCCTGTATTGTTCCTCCCAATTAGATATTTCAACTTATAAGGAATCTTACTAAAGATTAACTGATTAAATAAATAATTGATCGATGCATCTATCAGTCTGTAATATAAAGTTGGCTTAGGTAAACTAAACAAACTTACATGTGTCTTTAACACGTATATTGATCAAAGTTTCCCTATGGTATCAACCACCTTCCTGAGTGGAGATGGTTCCCTCTGGACAAGGAATGCAGTCGTAGAAGCAAACTGGCTCTCCTTCTCAAGCCTGCTTGACAAATCCAGGATGGCATTTTTACACACATTTAGACTGAGGCAGAGACTAAACAGAAAAAGAAGAAATGCCAAAGAAAATATGGCAGGGCTCACCATCCATGTAAGATGGAGGTAGACATGAACATTATTAGCCGAGTAGTTTCTGGGCTTCAGATAGGCAAATATGAAATCTCCAAAATTTCAAAAGGTTGCAGGAGGTACAATTGCAGGCAGATGCCTCATTCAGTTCCTCCCTTTTTCTTCTGATTTATCAGATTACAATAAAGTAGCTTTCTACTTAACAAAGTCTGGAGGGATGAAATTGAGAAAAGATTTAAGCATTAAGTGACAACTGGTGGGTTCCTCCTGATAGTGGAATTAACATGCATTCCTTCATTCTTCATAAATGCTTGATTTTAAAATATCCACAAATACTAAATGTTAGAGTAAACTTTGTTGTAAAATATATATAAATTTTTCATTTCATTGGATTTATTGAACTACAATAAAACTGTGATGAAGAAAGAAATTTTTGACCAGTAGGATCTGGAAAGGTTTCTTCTGGAGTACATAAAACATTGCAAAACTACTTACTTTTGAAAGCAGTCCAAAATTATCTCCCAGTTAAGATAAAAGGAAAAATTTCCTCACAAATAAGGGCTGTCAACCTTAAAAGATATCCTTCATTCGTACATATATTTGTTCAGTTTATATGGCTGCCATGCTGATGAACTAAAACTAAAACTAGCTGACTAGTTTCTAAAACTATAGTGAGGTGAGATGGAGGGGAGATCATGAGAACGTGTTCCTCAAAAAGGGTGAGTCAGGCATCTTTTGATGTACCACATGGGTCATGAATGTGAGCCCTTTGTGGGAAATGGATACTCAGCACAAGGTATCCAACACAAGGTCCTTTCTGTTGAAAGAATACAATTAGGAGACACAATCTAACAGGGAAATACACACTCATATTCAGTGTGTTGTAGGGCAGCTAACAATAAAGATAAACAGTTGCATTCAAGGGATTTTCAGATTAAGCGCACTCTTACAAGCCAATGCCCAAATCTAAGTAAGATTTCCCTCGAAATTGTCCCTTATTATTTCTGATATCAAGATTTTTTTTCACCAAAGCGATGCTTCAGTACTTCAGTTTTCAAGCCATTATCAATAGTGAGATGGGCAGCAAATAAATTTAATCAATCAATCCATAAATGAGCTCACATCAGATCAGTCATTATTATTTCATGTGAACAGAAGCCTTGGGCCTCCTTCCTAAATTCCACTATCCCAGTGGAAGGCAGCTAGAAGCATGTTCTCAGCTAATCAAAAACATCCCAGAATATGGGCCTGCAATTTTGGGAGACCCTTGACTCCAATCAAGGCAAGATGAAGCTTATCGATCAAGGCAAGATGAAGCTTATCAATCAAGGCAAGATGAATCATATTTAACTATTGGACTAAGAGGACCTCCATCCAGTCTTGATTCCATTTCATTGGATTCAGTCCAAATCTGAACTCAGGGACAGGTTAACAGAATTGCCTTCACCTTTGATATTTGAAGACAAAAAACTAGTGAACCTGAAGCTATTAACACCAAAATCTCCAGCATATGAGGCCCTGTCTCACCAGTTTTATGGTGATACTAAACTGCCGAAGGGACACTAAATGGCAATGATTTGTCTCCTAAATATTAATCACTCCATATCTCATTTTGGATTAGCTTACAACAGGATTCAGCATGACAGTATCAGAAGGGAAACCTTGGTCAATAGAACTGAAGCATGCTTATCTGCCTAAGAAAATGATAGAGGTTTTACTCCACACATTCAATTCTCAGTGAAGGTTACCCACATTTGTTACTGGGTTTAGCCCCCTTGAAATGACTTTGGGAAAAACAGAAAAGACTTCAATATTTTCCACAACTTGTTGAGCAACTTTAACTGTGACAAAGGATCTTAGTTGACTGTAAGTCTCTGTCTTTCAAAACTCCCCAATACCTTGTTGATGGGCTCCTCCTTGGGGAGAATGACCTTACTAATGATCTTCAGGTCTCCTGCTACATCTCCACTCTGATCCAAGTACACTTTCAGCAGGGAAAGATTGTACAACTCCCTCTTCTTTAGAAATGGATGGAACTAGAATGGAAACATCCAGGAATTGTAAAGCAGAAATCTTGGTCTCTTACCTCTTATCTCTTTTTACATTTAAATATTTCTTCTATGGTTATTTAACTTGCAAATATTGTGAGTTGGGAGAAAAAGTGTTAGCATTATCTTCAAAATTGAAGTACAAAGATTCAGCAATATTTCTAAATCATGTAGTATACTGATAAAATGTATATTACCAAAATGTAATTGACAAAAATGGTCAATCATATACAGGTGAAACTTGAAAAATTAGAATATTGTGCAAAAGTTCATTTATTTCAGTAATGCAACTTAAAAGGGGAAACTAATATATGAGATAGACTCATTACATGCAAAGCAAGATAGTTCAAGCCATGATTTGTCATAATTGTGATGATTATGGCGTACAGCTCATGAAAACCCCAAATCCACAATCTCAGAAAATTAGAATATTGTGAAAAGGTTGCAATATTCTAGGCTCAAAGTGTCCCACTCTAATCAGCTAATTAAGCCATAACACCTGCAAAGGCTTCCTGAGCCTTTAAATGGTCTCTCAGTCTGGTTCAGTAGGAATCACAATCATGGGGAAGACTGCTGACCTGACAGTTGTGCAGAAAACCATCAATGACACCCTCCATAAGGAGGGAAAGCCTCAAAAGGAAATTGCAAAAGAAGTTGGATGTTCCCAAAGTGCTGTATCAAAGCACATTAATAGAAAGTTATGTGGAAGGGAAAGGTGTGGAAGGAAAAGGTGCAGAAGCAGCAGGGATGACCGCAGCCTGGAGAGGATTGTCAGGAAAACACCATTCCAAAGTGTTGGGGACTTTCACAAGGAGTGGACTGAGGCTGGAGTCAGTGCATCAAGAGCCACCACACACAGATGGATTCTGGACATGGGCTTCAAATGTCGTATTCCTTTTGTCAAGCTGCTCCTGAACAACAAACAACGTCAGAAGCGTCTTACCTGGGCTAAAGAAAAACAGACCTGGTCTGTTGCTCAGTGGTCCAAAGTCCTCTTTTCTGATGAGAGCAACTTTTGCATCTCATTTGGAAACCAAGGACCCAGAGTCTGGAGGAAGAATGGAGAGGAACACACTGCAAGATGCTTGATGTCCAATGTGAAGTTTCCACAGTCTGTGTTGATTTGGTGAACCATGTCATCTGCTGGTGTTGGTCCACTGTGCTTCATTAAGTCCAGGGTCAACGCAGCCGTCTACCAGGAGATTTTGGAGCACTTCATGCTTCCTTCTGCAGACGAGCTTTATGAGGATGCTGACTTCATTTTCCAGCAGGACTTGGCACCTGCCCACACTGCCAAAAGCACCAAAACCTGGTTCAATGACCGTGGGATTACTGTGCTTGATTGGCCAGCAAACTCGCCTGACCTGAACCCCATAGAGAATCTATGGGGCATTCCCAAGAGAAAGATGAGAGACATGAGACCGAACAATGCAGAAGAGCTGACAGCTGCTGTTGAAGCATCCTGGTCTTCCATAACACCTCAGCAGTGCCACAGGCTGATAGCTTCCATGCCACGCCGCATTGAGGCAGTAATTGCTGCAAAAGGGGCCCAAACCAAGTACTGAGCACATATGCATGCTTATACTTTTCAGAGGTCTGATATTGTTCTATGTACACTCCTTGTTTTATTGATTGCATGTAATATTCTAATTTTCTGAGATTGTGGTTTTGGGGTTTTCATGAGCTGTACGCCATAATCATCACAATTATGACAAATCACGGCTTGAACTATCTTGCTTTGCATGTAATGAGTGTATCTCATTGGTGGAGCAGAGGGCTAATGCCTCCTTAAGTAACACCAGCTGCCTGCAATTAGTGCAGGTTCGCATCCCACCAGGCTCAAGGTTGACTCAGCCTTCCATCCTTCCGAGGTAGGTAAAATGAGGACCCAGACTGTTGGGGGCAGTAAGCTGACTTTGTAATAATGCCGCTTGGGGTGTGTGTGAAAGCCCTAACAAGCAGGCATATACATAGAATGAAGGCTACTGCTAAGCTTGTAAGCCGCCCTGAGTCTTCGGAGAAGGGCGGGATATAAATGTAATAAAAATAAATAAATAAAATAAATAAATATTAGTTTCCCCTTTTAAGTTGAAATAAATGAACTTTTGCACGATATTCTAATTTTTCGAGTTTCACCTGTATTTGTAGACTTTTAATAAAATGGTTGGTTAACGTTAGTGGCCCCTAAAGGTTCATAATACATACATGTTTTATCATCAGTAGGAAAGGTAATCCCATAGGACTATGTTTAAAAATCTGAGATTTGTTCATGATTGAGGATATCATTAGTTTGGCTAAGACCGTGTAAAAAAATATGAGTTTTCCATCAGTACTGCACATTCCTATTGTACAGAAGATCCTTTGACTGAACACAGAGCCTCTCCTCACCTTCACAAGTGTGCAGCAGAAGCCTCTAAGCAATTGGGATGATGTCATGAAAAGACAGGTCTCTTTTGATCCTTGCTTCCTCCCAATTGTATATCCCAATCCTTATTTATAACATTTATAAATGTTATGGTGAAAAGATTATTTGCAGCAGAACCAGTTCTTAAACACCCTGATCCTGAGGAACCTTTCATCATCCAAGCTGATGCTAGTGATGTTGCAGTGGGCACAGTCCCCCTACAAAAAAACCTTTGGGGGGGGGGATCTGCAGCCCTGCGCCTACACTTCATGAAAGCTTTTGGAAAGAGAGAGGAGATGGGCTGTTGGGGAGAAAGAGGCTTTTGCGGTAAGATGCGCATTATTAACTTGGCACCATTTCTTGGAACGGAGTAAAGTGCCTTTCAAAGTATAGACTGATCATTATTATTATTCAAAATAATCTTGAATTACCTAGAGAAAACACGGTTGGATCTATCACTTACACACCAACACCCCACTCACTTTACAGAAAGGGAAGGACAAACACAAACCTGTGGGACTTTGTAGGTGCCTGCCAATGTTGACATCTGGATGGAGCTGTCTCTGCTAGCTCCATCAACAAGAGCCAAAAGCTTGTCCTTCCTTCCACAGCTGTAGTTGGGAACATTGACTTCTCCAGTAGAGAGCATGTCCAGTAAGGCATCTGAAGTGCCGAGGGTGTTATCATAGTTGTCATGGATGTTGCAGCTAAGTGTGAGATTGTGCAGGAGATGAGGAGTCTCCTTCACCTGTTTAATAGTGAAAATCATGCAAAGTATATTTTGCTTTCCATAGGATTTTGTTGTTAGTTGCGAAGTCGTGTCCGACCCATCGAGACCCTATGGACAATGTTCCTCCAGGCCTTCCTGTCCTCTACCATCTTCTGGAGTCCATTTAAGCTCACGCCTACTGCTTCAGTGACTCCATCCAGCCACCTCATTCTCTGTCGTCCCCTTCTTCTATTGCCCTCAATCTTTCCCAGCATTAGGCTCTTCTCCAGTGAGTCCTTCCTTCTCATTAGGTGGCCAAAGTATTTGAGTTTTAGCTTCAGGATCTGGCCTTCTAAAGAGCAGTCAGGATTGATCACCTCTAGGACTGACTGGTTTGATCGCCTTGCAGTCCAAGGGACTCGCAGGAGTCTTCTCCAGCACCATAGTTCAAAGGCTTCAATTCTTTGGCGCTCAGCCTTTCTTATGGTCCAGCTTTCACTGCCATACATTGCAACTGGGAAGACCATAGCCTTGACTATACGGATTTTTGTTGACAGGGTGATGTCTCTGCTTTTTAGTGTGCTGTCTAGATTTGCCATGGCTTTCCTCCCCAGGAGCAAGCATCTTTTAATTTCTTGGCTACAGTCCCCATCTGCAGTAATCTTGGAGCCCAGGAAAATAAAATCTGTCACTACCTCCATTTCTTCCCCATCTATTTGCCAGGAATTGAGAGGGCCAGATGCCATGATCTTGGTTTTCTTAATGTTTAGTTTCAACCCAACTTTTGCACTCTCCTTCTTCACTCGCAACAAGAGGCTCTTTAGTTCCTCTTCACTTTCTGCCATTAGAGTGGTATCATCTGCATATCTTAGGTTGTTGATGTTTCTTCCGGCAATCGTAATTCCAACTTTTGATTCATCTAGCCCTGCCTTTCTCATGATGTGCTCTGCATATAAGTTAAATAGGCAAGGCGACAGTATACAGCCTTGCCGGACTCCTTTCCCAATTTTGAACCAATCAGTGGTTCCGTGTCCAGTTCTCACTGTTGCTTCTTGGCCCGCATATAGGTTTCTCAAGAGACAAATAAGATGGTCTGGTATGCCCATCTCTTTAAGGACTTGCCACAGTTTGTTATGATCCACACAATCAAAGGCTTTAGCATAGTCAATGAAGAAGAAGTAGATGTTTTTCTGGAACTCTCTAGCTTTCTCCATGATGCAGCGTATGTTAGCAATTTGATCTCTAGTTCCTCTGCCTCTTCGAAATCTTGCCTGTACTTCTGGTAGTTCTCGATCCACATACTGCTGGAGTCTAGCTTGTAGGATTTTAAGCATAACTTTACTAGCATGAGAAATGAGTGCAATGGTGCGATAGTTTGAACATTCTTTGGCACTGCCTTTCTTTGGAATTGGAATGTAAACTGATCTTTTCCAATCCTGTGGCCACTGTTGAGTTTTCCAAATTTGCTGCCAAATTGAGTGTAGCACTTTTACTACATTGTCTTTTAAGATTTTGAATAGCTCAGCTGGAATACTGTCACCTCCACTAGCTTTGTTGTTGCTCAGCTTTTCTAAGGCCCACTTCACTTCACATTCTAGGATGTCTGGCTCAAGGTCAGTGATCATCTCATTGTGATTATCAGGGACATTAAGCTCATTCTTTTATAGTTCTTCTGTGTAATTTTGCCACCTCTTCTTAATCTCTTCTGCCTCTGTTAGGTCCCTGCCATTTTGGTCCTTTATCATGCCCAGTTTTGCATGAAACGTTCCTTTCATCTCTCCAATTTTCTTGAAAAGATCTCTGGTCCTCCCTATTCTATTGTTTTCTTCTATTTCTTTGCATTGTTCATTTAAGAAGGCATTCTTATCTCTTCTAGCTATTCTTTGGAATTCTGCATTTAATTGTGCATATCTTTCTTTTTCTCCCTTGCCTTTCGCTTCCCTCCTTTCCTCAGCTATTTGCAAAGCTTCCTCAGACAGCCATTTTGCTGTCTTGCATTTCTTTTTCTTTGGGATGGTTTTGTTTGCTACCTGTTGTACAATGTTGCGAACCTCTGTCCATAGTTCTTCAGGCACTCTGTCTATCAGATCTAATTCCTTAAATCTATTTGTCACCTCTACTGTATATTGAACAGGGATATGATTTAATTCATACCTGACTGGCCTAGCGTAAAACCATGATCATGTTAATATTAGCATCATCAACAGCAACAACAACATTTTTTTCCATTTAATCATCTTTTTTCTCTACAAACTAGCTGAAACATAAGCCAATATTTATCCAAAACTAGAGGCAAATGATAGTCACCCATCACACTTTAATGTTCTTAGTGTTGAGGATGGGGATGGTCCTCAAAAAGGTTTGACAAATCAGAAACATACAATTATTTTAGCAGTAATAATATTCATAATCCAGAATAATTCAGTCATTAAAGAAGGAGCACCATTAAAGGAAGGAGATTTTTGATAGGCAACCCCGAGAAGCTGAAATAAGTCATTTTCTATTGCTTTAAAAATCAGACATTGCATATCAATTGGTTATAAAAATAGGGAAATAGTTGGGCAGAGAAAATTAAAACCATTTCATTTATTATTTTCAACCAAAGTCAGTATTCCAATTATGAATTTAGGATTGAACAGAGAGAGGAAAATAATGTGGACTTCTTTCAGGTTTCATTTCCCTCATGTTTCTACCCTTAGAAAATAAAGCAAAACAGAGAGATTGTGTTAATCAAAAGGATTCTTTTTTTTTTCAGATCCTGCAATATAAGAGTAAGTAAAACAACGAGAAAAAAAGAAGAGTGATAGAACTGCAAATGGAGGGAATGAAATTACATTGCATGACTTACGGCAGAAACTGACTAGAAGGAGCCGTGTTCAAAGGTAATGCTGCAGGTGCTATTTTTGATGCAGAGAAGACTATACCAATGAGAAGATCTCCTGGCCTATAATAGCTCCATGGCTTTTCTCCATCCTGGTGGTCCAAATTCAGTGGGCACTTCATTCTCAGCATCCCAGAGAGTGGCTGGGACACAAGCAGAAGCAGAAGCAGAAGCAGAAGCAGAAGCAGAAGCAGAAGCAGAAGCAGAAGCAGACGCAGAAGCAGAAGCAGAAGCAGAAGCAGAAGCAGAAGCAGAAGCAGAAGCAAGAGGTCCATAATTCATGGGGAGGAATCAATCTCCTTCCTCTTTTTTAAAAAAAGAATTAGAATTCAAAGCACTCTGACAGGGTGGAATATCCAGTGGCTTTCCTGATTCAGACAGAGAAACCAAGATTCACCTGAAATAGAGAGAAAATATATTCAAGAGCACAGCTCCTGTCTGTCCTGTAATGTGAGCCACAAAAAGCATAACCTGTGGTATTTATCCATTTCTGATGCAAGATCCCTTCCATGTTGCTTCAGTCTGCTGTTCACATCAAAGGCAGTCACTGTAGGCATAGGAGAAGAGGTCTCAGACACAGGGATGATGATGATTGCAGTGAGAAGGAGCTTCTGCTCTTGGGAACTTCTACGTAAGGAGGAGTAGCTGGAGAAAAGCACATTAGAGAAAAGTCACAGATAGACCACTTGGGGCAGTGTTCTGCAATGGTCTTAGTCCTTCCTGTTAGGACATATACAGAAAGTCATGCTGGATAGATAGTTCAACAGCCAGGAAAGTGACTTCTGCTGTCCTTCAATGGGGTCTCTTGCCTCCAGAGGCTGCTAGGGAAGGTCACCCAGAGTTATGGAGTTTGGTGCCATTCTAGGTTGGCGACACACTTAACTCTAGTGCTGCCTGTGCTTTACCTCCATGGAAGCACTCAGTATCCTTGAACCCAGCCTAATGTTAAGAGTTTGGGATTTTCTTTTCAATGAGATCTCCATGTATCAATCCTAATTTCGTGCTGATTTTATAATTCTTTGTAACTGAAGTGAAATTTCATTTGCCATCTGTTCTAGAAATATCATTTTTTGCATGAGAGCTGGCTAAGAGGCAGGAAAGTGACAGCCTGGGATAGCACCATTGCCACAGAGAGGGAAAATTGTAGAGTGGGTAGAAGTTTTAGTTTTCTTGACATTTTCTGTGTTGTGTTTCCATACTGATACAATCAGAGCCATTAAATTTTCACATTTATTGATTTAAATAAAACAATTGTGCTGTTAGGTCTGCAGTTGAGAAGGTGGCAGCGCCTGCAGTGCAGTGGATGGTATGACCTGATTTCTTGCCACAACCACCCAGAAGTTGGTTTAGGGGACCTGGTGGCAGTTCCTCTGGTTGTGTAGATACACTTGATGTGTGTTCTGTACCAGCCTACTACTGGCCCTGCAGAAAAGGCAGGGACAACCCCTTTACAAAATGGCGAGAGGCTGGAACTAAGCCTGCCAAATTTATTAACATAAAACAGAGCAAACAGAAACACGAACCATGAAACAGGAGCTATTCAAATGGTTGCCTTCAGCAAACCAGCCCTCCCACACATTCCCCTTTTAAACAGTTCAAGGCGTGGCTTCTCTCTGCCTCCTTCCGAGGTGCCTTCCTCTATTTACTCCTGATTGACTTCCTCCTGCGTCGGGCGTCCTTGAACAGGGCCAGCTGTGGGTCATCTTCATCCACGCTGTCAGGATCACACAGCTGGGTCTGCATCGTAACCAGATGGGAGGGGCCTGGCTGAGGGCTCTGCAGAGCCTCAAGGCTATCCTCATCAAGCTCTCCAACACCCCCGTCCTCCTCCTCTGAATCGTCCAACCCAACTGCCGAACCCACAGGCTGACCCTGAATCACAACACTATCCCACACCGCAGGGCCCTTCCCCCGGGTCTGCCGATCCGGATGCGGTCAGGATGGAAATTGTTCATGAAAAGCAGACACCAAAGCAGGGGCGGCGGTCGCATCCTCCCAGGTGAACTCCTCTGGTCCGTAGCCTTTCCATTCAATCAGGTACTGGAAACGACCTTTCAGCCAATGGGAGTCTCTGATGTTGGCGACCTCGTACTCGGGGGTGCTGTCTCCATCACGAGGTCCTGATGGGGGAGGTTCCACTTGGCGGAGTGGACAGGCCGGTTGCTCGGGGACCAACAGAGACCGATGAAAGACTGGGTGCACGCGCAGGGAACGTGGCAGAGTTAAGCGATAGGCAACCGGATTGATGACAGCCTCGATTGGGAACAGTCCTAAATATCGGTGATCTAACTTTTTCACCGGCCGTGTTGACGGTAGGTTCCTGCTGGACAACCAGACCCGATCTCCCACCGATAGTGGAGGCGTATCCCGCCTTGACCGATCAGCAAACCTTTTGTAATTGGCCTTGGCCTTCTCTAACTGACGTCGTACCAATCGATGGATCGCCTGTAACTCTGCCATGAAGTCGTTCGCTGCCGGCTCCGGTGAGTCCACAGGAGAAAGGGGGAAAACCTGGGGGTGATATCCCACATTGGCCAAGAACGGTGTCATCTGTGTGGAGGTGTACTGTGAATTGTTGAATGCAAACTCAGCTATGGCCAGATAGTCCACCCAATTGTTTTGCTGCAGATTGACGTAGCAGTGCAGATATTGTTCCAGAATAGTTTGAGGATGATGCACGGACGAGAGGCAAATCTTGATATCCAACGCATGCATCAACTCCTGCCAGAAGCAGGCTGTAAACTGGGCCCCCCTATCAGAGAAAACTCTATCAGGGAGGCCGTGCAGCCGAAACACCTGCTGAATGAACATATGACTAGTGGCGTGGGCTGACGGTAAGCCACAACAGGGGATGAAATGCGCCATCTTGGTCAGCATGTCCACCACCACATACACTGTCGTAAAACCAGAGGACGGGGGTAAATCCATCAGAAAGTCCATGGACACAGCCCCCCAGGGTCTTTTGGGTGTTGGCAAGGGCTGCAGTAATCCAGGCGGGGCCCCTGTCGCTGACTTGGCCTGCCTGCATGGGATGCAGGAAGTGACATAGGACTGGATGTCATATCGGACTCGGGGCCACCAGAAGGTACGGGAGACCAGGTTCAGGGTCTTGAACAGGCCAAAATGCCCCGCCGCCGGGTTATCGTGACACTGGCTGAGGATGAGTCCCCTGAGTGGCCCTCCTGGAATGTAGAGCCGGTCACGATAATACAAGAGTCCATCCGTGACCTTCCAAGGAGAATCTGGCCCCACCTCCTCCTTCCGCTGAGCCACCCACACCTCCTGCTGCTGTGCCTCCGGATCTGAGCCCGTATATCAACCGGCTCCCGCACCGCAGCAAAAGACTCAACGGGGATCACATTCAAAATAATAGATATATTACATCTTCTATTTCTGGACCTCCACAAATACAAGTATATTCATTGTAAGGAGTTTGGAAGATTTAACTCAAGACTTGGAAAGTACATTTGTAGCAGCTGATGCCTTTCAGTGTGTCAACCTTACTGAAGAAGGCCCTACTTTTCTCTGTTTTGACCATCTTGATTTCTTTGTGCAGCATTTTTTTTAGGTTTCTCTCGAGTGGCAAAAAGACAGGTAGACAACAGTTCCTAATATAAAATCAAGAATGTTTATTACGTTGACAAATCCAGAAAATTCTGTTATGGAATTGATGGAGTTAATATCGCAATATGGGAAAGTTTCTGGATTCAAGATTAACATACAAAAAACTAAAATCTTATCTAAAAATATGACAGCATTACAAAAGATAGCTTTAGAAAGCTTAACTGGATTTGAAATTGTTGAAAGGGTTAAATATTTGGGGGTATATTTAACACCCTCAAATGTTAAACTATACAAAAATAATTATGAAAAGTTATGGAATAAAGTGCAAAAAGAATTGGATAGTTGGAAAAAATTACAATTGTCATTATTGGGAAGAATTGCAGCAGTGAAAATGAATGTTCTGCCAAAATTCTTATTTTTGTTTCAAATGATACCCATTCTTAAAAAGGACTCAAATTTGGAGGAATGGCAGAAGGGTATTAATAAATTTGTCTGGGCAGGGAAAAAGCCACGGGTTAAATTTAAAATTATGCAGGATACGCGTGAAAGAGGTGGTTTAAGAATGCCCAATTTTAAATTATATTATGAAGCTGCTGCATTATCAGCTATAAGTGATTGGATTAATTTGACACAAGGGAGATTGTTAAATCTTGAAGGCCATGATTTGTTATTTGGTTGGCATGCATACTTATTGTACGATAAAAAGGTAGACAATGTGTTTAAAATGCATATTCTGAGGTATGCTTTGTTGCGAGTTTGGAAAAAGCATAGACAAAAGTTAAATTATAAGATACCGTTATGGGCAATACCCAAACATGCAATAGAGAATATAAATGTTGGATTTAAACATGATGTGATTACATATAAGGAAATTTTGAGTTTGGAGAGGAATGTGTGGAGTCTGAAGTCATATAATTTTTTACGAGAAAAAAAGATAGTACAAACTTGGTTTCAATATGGACAATTACAAGCTAGGTGGAAAGAGGATCAGAAGATTGGTTTTTTAACGGATGATGAAAATTTGGTAAAACAAATTAGAAATCAGCGACCAGCGCACATCAAACGGATATATCTTGCATTGATAGAGATTGATTCAGAAACAGAAATTGTTAAGGACTGCATGATAAAATGGGCACAGAATATTCAGGAAGTTATTACAATGGACACTTGGGAAAAGATTTGGATTAGAAATGTGAAATTTACGCAAGCTCAAAACTTAAGAGAGAATTTTTATAAAATGTTTTATAGGTGGCATTTGGATCCTAGAAAGTTAGCAAGTATGTATCCGAATTATCAGCCTAAATGTTGGAGATGTGGTGATCAAGATGCAACGTATTTTCATATATGGTGGACTTGTAAAAAGATCAAAGCATTTTGGATCAAGATTTGGTGGAATATGCAGAAGATATTCAAGAGAAGCATAAAGTTTTGTCCGCAGTTGTTTTTATTGGGCATTATTACTGACACTATTGTGCTGGACATTAATTTGATGTTGAACTTAATTACGGCAGCGAGACTTTTAATAGGGCAATATTGGAAGAAGGAAGAATTGCCGACTATAGAGGAATGGACTTTAAAAGTTTCCAACCTGGCGGAAATGGCGAAGATCTCAGCATATTTGAAAGACCATTCACAACAACGATATATTGTGGAGTGGAAGAAATGGATTGATTACATCCAGAATAAATATGGGACTAAAAAGTTTCATCTAGCATTTGAATAAGTATATTGCTTGTAGTCAATTTATAAGAGCTAAAGTGCGAGAGATTTAATAGTTTATTGTTGTTAGTTTATGGGAGTTTATGATTGGTTATTTTATCTTTATACCTTGTATCTAACTCTGGGAAGTCTGGGGGGGGGAGGGGGGAAGGGGAGGGTGAGGGGGTGGGATAGGGTTGGGAAGGGTTGGGGGATGGGATGTAATAATTAAAATGTACTGAAAAACTTTTTAATAAAAAAAAAAAAGAATGTTTTAAATGAAATTTGCTTGTTCTAATAGCAGTTGGGGACTGTTATGAAGAGAAGGGTGAGGGGTGACATGATAGCAGTCTTCCAATATCTCAGGGGCTGCCACAAAGAAGAGGGAGTCAAGCTAGTCTCCAAAGCACATGAAGGCAGGACAAGAAGCAACAGATGGAAACTAACCAAAGAGAGAAGCAACCTAGAACTAAGGAGGAATTTCCTGACAGTTAGAACAATTAATCATGAAACAACCTGCCTTCAGAAGATGTGAATGCTGGAAGTTTTTAAGAAGAGACTGGACAGTCATTTGTCTGAAATTGTATAGGGTTTCCTGCCTGAGCAGAGGGTTGGACTAGATAATTTCCAAGGTCTTTCCCAACATCATCATCATCATCATCATTATTATTATTATTATTATTATTATTATTATTATTATTATTATTATTATTATTATTATTATTTTGTTGATGATGATGTTAGTTTCCATACCATTAATTTTATTAAAAATAATTATATGCCCCAATTTTTAAAATTATATGAATTCCCAATTCTGCTGCGAGCACAGCAGCTGAAGTCCTTTCATCCACCCTCAAGATACTATTCAGACGATCTGATCGGATTTGTTCTAGTAGTAATATAAATTAAATCCCAAAGTTCAGCTCAGTATAAGTGCATAATGGTAATATTGGTATTTTGTATTTAATAATTCAGTCTGAGGAAGCCGCATACCTATGATTTTTTTAGAAAAATTAACAGTGGATTCTGTTAATTCACTTGTGCCTTCTAAATGATCTCCTTTGATGTTGAAGGAGTCAAGATCCAGTCACAGAGAAAAGTTCCCCCAGGTGAGGAAAGGTGTGAACTTGCTGTGTTGCCTCCTCATCAATTAGCCCTATATGGCAATGCTGTCATTTTCCAAAGACCATAACTTTTCACTTTGACTCATCCATAATCAGATAATTATTATGAGAATAGGAGCCAAGTCCTCTTAACAGCACATGCAAAACAAATGTCATATTGGTACATATCAATCCTACTTCTCATGGCTCCACTGAGCCCCAAACACACTCTCAAACAAATGAACAAAAATGGGATGGAAGGGACCATGGAGGTTTTCTAGTCCAACCCCCTACCCATAGCAAGAGATCCTATACCAATCCAGACAAAATGAATATCCAGCCTCTTTTTGAAAATCTACATTAGATAGACAGATAGAGAGATGATACAGAAATAAAGATAGATAGATAGATAGATAGATAGATAGATAGATAGATAGATAGATAGATAGATAGATAGACAGACAGACAGACAGACAGATATATAGATGATACAGAGATAAACATAGATAGATAGATAGATAGATAGATAGATAGATAGATAGATAGATAGA